>CM032331.1:25830958-25992483 GCA_019022515.1 Quercus aquifolioides
TGCACTCATTGTAATGGAGGGGATTATTTAATAAAAATAAAAATAAAAAACGTCAATTTTTGCTTCTTCTTTTGGTTCTTCAAGAATTGTGAACTTATCAGGGATTCTTCCTTGTGGCGTTCAAATTTTATACCTTCAGTTCATGATTCAGTTATAATCTTTGGGTCAGGGTCTATTACTTATACGTTTGGTTCGCGTTTTATTTATAAACGTTGGGTCAGGGTTTCTATCAAAATCTAAATTTTAACTTTCTTGGGCAAGTATTCAAATATTATTTGTTGGGTCTCAAAGCATGTCGATTGAGGTTCGCATCATAAAAGGTACCTGGTTTAGCTAGAAATGAAGCTAAAATGATGTTTTTTAATTATTTTTTTGAATTTTTTTGGGAATGCTCCAGCTCGGGTCATGCAGAAACGGTTCTCGAAACGATTTTTTTTTTTTTCACTTTTTCGGCCTATCCGGCCTGATTTGTCTAGAAATGAAGTCAGAATGACGTTTTCTAAGTTTTTTGAATTTCTTTACTATTTTTTTGGGATTTTGTTAGGAATGCTCCAACCCGGGTCAAGCAGAAACAATTCCCAAAACGATTTTTTTTTTCTCCTTTTAGCCTGTCCGGCCCGATTTGTCTAGAAATGAAGCCAGAATGACGTTTTTTTATTTTTTTGAATTTTTTTATTATTTTTTTAGAATTTTTTTGGGAATGCTCCAGCCCGAGTCAGGTAGAAACAGTTCCTGGAACGAAAAAAATTTTTATCTCTTTTTCGGCTTGTCTTGGCCCAGTTTTTCTAGAAATTAAGCCAGAATGACTTTTTAATTTTTTGAATTTTTTTACTATTTTTTTGAGAGTGCTCCAACCCTAGTTGGGTGGAAACGCTACCAGTACGAAAAAAAAAAAAAAAAAAAAATTTCTTTTTCAACCTGTCCCGGCCTGGTTTGGCTAGAAATAAAACCAAAATGACGTTTTTCAATTTTTTTTAATTTTTTTACTATTTTTTTTTTTGAATGCTTCAGCCCGGTTGGGTGGAAACGGTACCCAGTCGAAAAAAAAAATCTTTTCTTTTTCAACCTGTCCCGGCCCGATTTGGCTAGAAATGAAGCCAAAATGTTTTTTTTTTTTTGAATTATTTTCCTTTTTTAAAAAAAAATTCAAAATGCTTCAACCCGAGTCAAGCAGAAATAGTTCCCATAAAGAAATTTTTTTATCTCTTTTTTGGCCTGTCCCGGCCCGATCTATCTAAAAATGAAGCCAGAATGATGTTTTTTAATTTTTTGAATTTTTATACATTTTTTTTTTTTTGGGCAGAAATGGTACCCAGAAGAATTTTTATTTTTATTTTTTATTAGGTAATCCTCACGAGTAAAATAATATAATTTTTTTTAGTCTAGGAAATTTTGACAAAAATACCCTTGAAATCACTAAAATGGTTGATATACCCCCAAAATCACTAAATTGCCAAAATAACCCCCAAACGTAAGGGGGGGGGGGGGGGAAGAACTCTTAATTGACCAAAATAACCCCAAAATCTCTAAAATGACCTCAAAACCTCTAAAATGACCAAAACACCCCTGAAATGGCTGGAATGAGTTGTCAAATCTTGATACCTCGTAAATGACCAAAATGCTCCAAACATCTAAAATGATTAAAATATACACCTCGACATTGCTAAAATGACTATATTGCCCTAAAATCATCTAGAATGGCCAAAAACACTTGAAACCGACCAAAATACCCCCAAAATCTAAAAAATGAACAAAATACCTCTGAAACCCAAATGACCAAAAATGCCCACGAAACCTCTAAACTGGCCAAAATAACCAAAAACCTATAAAATGACCAAAAAAAATACCCAAACCTCTAAAATGCTTAGTATTCCCTTGAAATCCGTAAAATGACCAAAATATATCAAAATATTTAAAATGACAAAAATACTATTTTACCTCAAAATGGTTTTAAAAAAAAAAAAAACCTCAAACTTCATAAATGACCACAATACCCCTGAAACCACTTAATGACACAATATAACTTGAAATTTTTTGTTATTTTGAAGGTTTTGAGTATTTTAGGGCCGTTTAAAAGTTTCAAGGTATGTAGTCATTTTGATGGTTTCGGGATATTTTGGTCAGTTCAGAGGTTTCAAGTTTTCGTCCTCATTCTATAGGATTTGATGTCATTTGATCATTTTTACAATTTTGTGGGTATTTTAATCATTTTACAGGTTTTGGTGTATTTTTTATCATTTTAGCGTTTTTAGGGTCTTTTTTGCTCATTCTAGAGGAATTGAGGACATTTTGATCATTTTGTGATTGTCGGGGTATTACAAGTTTTGGGTTATTTTTGTCTTTAAGAGTTTTCGGGGTATTTTTGGTCATATTTACTATTTTCAAGGTATTTTTGGTCATTTGAGAGGTTTCGGGATAATTTAGTCATTCATGTGGTTTCAATGTATTGTTGGTTCTGCTCAAGTTTTGGGGCATTTTGTTTAGTTTAATGGTTTCGGGTGGGGGGGGGGGGTAATTTTGGTCATTCTAGTGATTACAAGGGTTTTTTTTATTTTTTATTATTATTATTATTGTGTTTTCAGGATTAATTTCGTCACTTTAGAGGTTTTAGAGGTATTTGGTCATTTCTGAGGTTTCGAAGGTATTTTAGTCATTCTAGTGGCTTTAGAGTATTTTTCATCATTTTAGAGATTTCAAGGTATTTTCATCATTTTTAGTGGTTTCCAAAGTATGTTGGTCATTTTAGAGGTTTCGAGATATTTGTTTTTTGATATTTTAGAGGTTTTAGGGGTATTTTCCCCATTTTCAAGGTTTCAAGGGTATTTTGTTCGTTTGAGAGATTTTGAGTCTATTTTGGCTAAGGTTTAGTGGTATTTTGGTCATTTTCAGTGGTTTCGAGGGTATTTTACTTGATTTTGAGGTTTCTGTAAAGTTGTAATTTACAACTATGTGTTTTGTTGCCTTTAATTCCGTGCCAAATTTGATTGTAATTTTATTCAATCTTTTGTACCCTATATTTATTGTGGGATTTAATTGTAAGGGCTGTGTCATAGAGAGAGAGTGTGTGTGAAGACTCAAGCAATTGAAGACAAAAGATTTCTCGCGGGTATCTCGCTACTAAGCATCCCGCGAAGTGATGCATGTGCCCTGCACATGACTTGAATGGGAAGAGTCAGTACAGATGGAGATAGTTGTGTTTCGCGAGTAGCTCGCGGGTAATGCCTTCCCGTAAGACACTCGCGAAATATTCTGTTTTGCCAGGCTATGCTATCTGATACACACTTTCTGTACCCACACTATATATACCAACATTACCCACAAATGTTGAGGAGTGCTTCAGAGAGAAAACCCTAGCCACAAACCTTGAAAGTTAGAGATTGTTATACCCACATTTCTCTACACAATTGCTTTTGGATTTCCTCAACTCCTACCTCTCCATTTCCATACCATTGAGAGGTTGATAGCCCAAACACTTACCACACCCTTTCAGAGTGTCAATTGAGGTTTTTTGGTGCTGCTAGGAAGCATTGGAAGAAGCCGAGGATGGCAGATGCAACATGGAGTTTGTTTTGGGATCCGGAGAGTTAGACAAGACACGGTTTCGAGAAGCCTTATTGGAGTAGGAGCTTGGAGGGCTTAGGTACATCGGGTAGATTAGGCTTGGAGGGTCTCTTGTTAACTCATGTATCCCAACTGATTGTCTAGTGGATCGATTACCACTTGGAGGGCGGTGGAGAGGTTTTTCGTCAAGTTCTTCAGTTTTCTCTTCGATAACACATCGGCGCATTATCTTGTGTTTACATCTCTCTTCCCTACTCTTTTACATTCCATTTTGCTGTTGTGTTGTTAAGTTTATGGATTAAAGTAGCTTGTTTGTTTATCCGCTTGCATTTACACTATTCCGCACTTAGTATTAAGTTAGTGTAAAATCAATCGAGTCGTAACTTGAATTTGGGGGTCTAAACAGCTCTTATGTTTTCAACACACTTTCGAGCTTTCAATTGGTATCAGAGCGGGTGCACTAGCTGTGGTTTAATTACCTTAGTGCGATCTTTGACCTCATTTGAGATGGACTGATCTCAATCTTTAAATGTTCCATCATATATTGATGGTAGTAACTATGCTTTTTGGAAAGTCAGAATGAGGGCATTCTTGTGTTTAATTAATGATACTGTTTGGGATGTGGTAGAAATAGGATGGACTAGGCTGGAGGCTGCTAAATCCACTTGGGATAAGGCAGCACTTGCGGCAGCTAACGCTAACAGTAAAGCTTTGAATGCAATTTTTTGTGGTGTTTCTCTAGATGAGTTTCACAGGATTTCTCACATAACAATTGCCAAGGAAGCTTGGGAGATATTGGAGACCACCTATGAAGGCACGAAAAAGGTGAAGGATACTAAATTGCAAATGCTAACCACTCGATTTGAAGAGCTGAAAATGAGTGAAGACGAGTCATTCGACTCATTCTATAGCAAGCTAAACAAGGTAGTTATTGGCAAGTTCAACTTGGGTGAGAAGACGGAGGACTCAAAGATAGTGAGGAAAATCCTTCGATCATTGCCGGAGAGCTTTCGAGCAAAAGTCATAGCTATAGAGGAAAGTAAAGATTTGGATGAGATCAAAATCTAAAAGCTCATTGGATCTCTCTAAACGTATGAGCTAGGACTGCCTTCTCATAAGTAGAGCAAATCTCTTGCTCTTAAAACCATCATCGAGAGAATGGATGATTCCTCTAAAGGAGATGATGTGGAAAAGGAGGTAGCATTCCTGACAAAGAACTTCCGAAAATTTATGAAGATGAAGAACAGTGGGAAATCGTTCAGCAGAGGAAAGTTTTCATTCTCCAAAGGTGATAGGAAGGAGTTTAAGAAGAAAGATAGGAAGGATACTCAATCCCTTCAAGGCATTGTGTGTTATGAATGCAATGGCCATAGACATCTCAAGAAGGAGTGTCCCAACTATCTAAGAGGGAAGGGCAAAGCGAATGCCACAACACTTAGTGATTCAGATTCTTCCAATTCAGATTCAGAAGAGAGCTGTGATGGAAAAGGGAATTACTCTGCTTTTATGACCATTGCTCATGTTGAGTCCTCGGAGGACTTGAGTTTGCTAGTGGAAGAGCTCGGGGAACATAGTGAAGTGGAGTCAATGGGAGTAGTAGAAGAATCTAATGCTGAAGAAGATGAAAGTGAAGTGGGGCTTCAAGAAAACTACAATTCCCTACTTGAGAAGTCAGGAGACTGTGTAAGGGTGGCCAAGGCAGTCGTTAAAAAGATGAAAAAGGCAGAGGAGGACTATAGAAGTCTCCTAGTGCGATACAAGGAGGTCAAATGTGAAATAGAGATGCTGAATGGAAAGCTGACCGAAGCCTACTCAAAGATAAAATTCCTTGAGCTTGAGGTGGTTCAAGCCAATGCTAAAGTAGAGCGAGTCTCCTCCAAGAAGCTTGATGAAGTCCTTTCTCATCAAAAATCTTTCTCTGACAAAACCGGATTAGGATATACTGGAGAAAGTAGTTCGGCTGTCAATGTCTCCAAGGAAGTGAAGTTTGTAAAAGCCAAAGAACCGATGGTAGCTACCACAAAGGCTAAGAAAGTGAAGATGGAGAAGAATAGAAATGTGGCTGACCAACAGGTGTTGAATAAGCCTCCTAACCAATTAGTGGTCAAGCCTAAGATTTAAGGGAAATCACCTCCAAAGTCATAAAGAGGTCCAAGAATTCAACATTTCTGCCATCACTGTGGACTTCAAGGACACACCAGACCAAATTGTCATAAGCTGAGGGCATTGAAGAATGCAAGTGATCAGAGGTCAAGAGGACCAAGAAATGACAAAAGGAATTGGGCTGTTGAGCAATCAAAAGGTCGAGATGGTGATTCTGGTGTGATGGATGTGATGAAAATGATTGATGCATTCACCACCTGTTTGGCAAGCTTCTCCAGAAGGTTTGAATGCCACAACACTCGTACCAAATCCTATAGGGACATCACCCCAAATGCACGTGCCGTGTGGGTGAAGAGGGGTACTCATGTATAAGTATTACAACATGTCCATGCATTAATACTTCCGATGTTTAAGGACATATGTTCATGCATCACGACATGCATAATTCACTTTGTGTCAATTGCTTCTGGTTTATAGCATGTTTCTTTTACAAGTTTTGGTTTGTTCCTATTTTTGTTGATCTTACTTTAGTTGTTCTGTTTTTAAGTGTGTTCAAAAAAAAAATCAAAAACCCATAAAAAATTGAAAAATCTTCAAAAAGTTTGATCGCTTGTGTTGTCTATATCACATGTGAGTTTGACCCAGTACCTTCACACTAATGGCGTAGTGCATTTACGAGCTTAGCTTGTTCTGTATGCACATATATCTGTGTGGGAGAAATCTTGAAAACTATGTGTGATTGTTGTAAATAGATCTTCAAGCTTGTCATGAATGACTGGTCAATAGTCTTCATGGTCTTGATACTTGCATAGACTTGTGCCTATATATCTTCCCACTTTTACGTTTATGTTTTTGCAATAGAACTCACCAAATGTAAATCTCCAAATGAAAAGAGATATTGAGCTGCAAAAGCCTGTCACAGATACTAGTATCTGACTAGGAAAAAGGGAAAGCGACTTCTGTATTGAAATGTATGGTGCTCAAAAAGCCAAAGGCTAACTCTCAATATTGAAATATCAAAAATTTCAAGCACCGATCTCAAAAAGAGATGTATTATCCAAAAAAAAAAAAGGATCAAATGTTATGATTTATGTAGAAGCCAAATGAAAAGCTTCTTTGCTTTGTAATCATTATCTTGTGGGAGATCATATATGCTTATTTCTATTATTGAGATAGTCCACTTAACTTAGTACCAGTTGTGTATGACTTTATTGAATTGATCATTGAAGTTTCGCTCTGGTCTAAGGACTATTCCACATTAGATACTCACACACAACACACAAGACTTTGTTCAAATAATGCTTATCTCATTTATGTGATTGTACATGTTCAAATGTGATGTGTATGCTCAAGTACTTGATGATTAAACCCAAAAAGGATTTTTGAGTGTTTTATATGTTTTTGAAAGTGATTTTATACTTTCATGTATTTAGTTTGATGGAAATTTAGACCCCTTAACACACAACCAGATTGAGTAGCCTAGTTAATTAGCCAAGTTGTTACTTAGTCAAATTAAGCAATTCTAGGTTAAAACAATCAAACAATCATATCATGAAAATATATAGCAGCGAAATAATAAATAACACACGATATGATCACCCAGGAAAACCAAACTGGTAAAAAACCTGGGGAGGATTTGACCCACCTATCCTCAAGGCAAACCTGAATCCACTATGAAAGAATCGAAGTTCATACAAAAGGATTTACAAGCTCCCTGATCGACTTCCTAATGCTACCTACCAGTAGAACTTACTGACACGACCCCGTGCAAGCTCCGAATCCACGGACTCCTTCTTTCTTGAATTCTTCAATCAGCTACAAGCACCCACGCTTGATATTATCTAAGCTTCAAAGGCAGCAACCAAGTTGATCATCAAGATGTTGAAGTAATCTCCATCTAGAAAATCCTAAACTTTGTGTAAAGGAAAGCTCCTCTAGATCTCACAAGAGATTTACACAAAACCGCACTGTATGAGCAACAATACAACTGGAGTAACTCTAAAAACGTGGCTAGGGTTTTGCCTTATATACCTAGGGCAAAAACATAAAACCCTAAACGTTTAATGAGTTAGGGCTGAGTTGGAAAACTGCAGAAAAACGCAATCTGGTCGATTTTCGATCGATCGAATCTATTCTTCGATCGATCGAGACAGACCGAAATGCCCCAATACATCTACAGCCTCTCGATTCCAACTTTACAATAATTAATTAACTTTGAGCATACTTTAACAAGTCTAAACATGTTGTTTTGATCATGGTTTGCCAATATTACAAATTAGAGTTCTAAATACATAAATTCCTAAACCTTTAGAACCTAACAAACTCCCCCTTTGGCAATCCGTGACAAAACCCTAATTAAAAGCTCAAAGTTTACAAGTAAAAAGCCCTTTACAAAAATAATGCTCATAAACTCAAATTCAAACCTAACTACTATCCATCGGTTGCAAGTGTAGACAACAGCTTTGTTGAATCAACCTATATATTCCTGAAATACTCAACAAACGCATAAACGCATGTGTGACAGAAAAGAGTAAAACAACAGGTATAACATTCTTGTAAGATTCACACAACACAAAATAAAGACATATATGAATGAACAACTCATAAATATAAATCAATAAGCAGTGAATCACAAAGCAACAAGAATCAATGAATATAACAAGTATATCAATCAATGTTACTCCCCCTAACATGAATATCCTCAAAAATGATATACAAAGTGAAGCACTTAGATACAATCTAAAAACTCCACAAGCTCCTCAACAACAAAAAGTCTCCCCCTAACTACAAAAACTCCTCTACAAGTCAAAACTCCACTCCCCCTTTTTGTGACGGAATGCCAAAGGGCAATCACAAGTCGCCATCAAAAGGAGGTGGTGAGGGTGAATGAAGACGTGCCAAGTCGGCTCGTAGAGCACGAAACTCATCTAACAAGTCCACCAAAATCTGACCATGAGCCGCCTGAACGGTCATAACAGTCTCCAGGGTACGACGAACATCAAAGTCAGTCGAAGGAGGTGGAGGAACAGCAGCAGCAGCAGCATCATCACTAACTGGACCAGGAACATCCTCACCAGCAAGACCTGCAGAAGAAGAAGGAGGAGGTGCGCTACTAGACGGCTCAGACCTAGGGTGTTTAGAGCCAACTCGAAGATGAACAGCCCTTTGTCTAAGAAAAGACGCATCTATGGGAGCTATCACATGAACGGGCTCATAGGAAGGGAAGCCACCAAGATCAAGATAAAGGAGAATCCTATGAATGAAAATAGGATGAACAAGAGCATGAGCAGAAGATGAACTCCTATAAACATCGTTCAAAGAACGAAGAAAAAGATGGGGAAAACTAATAGGAGCATCAGTAACCAGAGCGTACAGAAATACACACCTCTCTAGAGGAATGGTGTGAACATGAGAGATGGGCCAGATAGAATGACAAGCTATCCTAAAGAACAAATAATGCAACCCGGAGAGCTCAGCAGAAGTGATCCGAGGATCAGAACCCCACTGGACAGTAGTCCCAGTGATGTAAGACAATACATCACTAATCTCGGGAGACACATCAAAAGGATAGACAGGATTCTGGACCAAAGGTACCCCTAGAGCATCAGCCACTACCTTGGGAGTAATGGAGTACTCTACGCCTCGTATCCAACTCTTGACTAAAGTGTTGGAATCATAGATGCGGATAGAGATGTTCGAGTAGAACTCTCTAATCAAGGCAGAAGGTGGAGGAGGATCAGAAATATCCACCAAAGGTAACCAGCCCCTACGCTCAAGGTTTGCCCTAATGGCAGGATCAAGTTCATCTAAGTGAACAGAACGCTCAGCCCAAATCTTTCTCCTAACGTTTAGCTTCTCATAAATCTCTTGGTTTTTCTCACTCGAAAACTTCTCACGGTCAAAGGAGGGAGGGGGTGAAGGAGAAGGTGAGGAAACATTCCTACGGGCTCTAGTCTTCCTAGGCATAGTGCTAAGGAAAGGACAGAGATACAAAGTGAAAACCAAAAGCACAAGAAAACAAAACCAAGGGCAGACTGCAAATTAGCACAATAAAAAATATAGAACAAAAATCTATATGATGCATGAACAATAACAATGTTGTGATGCATGAACTAATGTAGTAAACACAGTTCAAATTAAGTTCAATTACACAAAATTGGCTCGAACATAGAGTTTCTAACAAAAACCCTAAAAATTTGAAAACCACTTGTAAAATTTTTCAACAAATTTGATGAATTGATCATTACACAAGGTTGAAAACAGATTATAATAACCAATTTCATCAATACAACAAGCCAATTTCATCAATTGAACCTTAATTGAACAAAATCCCCAAATTGGATCAATTAGAAACCCTAGAATTTTAAATTTTTCACAAAACCCAAAATTGATCAAATTAATCCATTAAGAACATGTTTATAGTGTGTCCCCACAAAAACCCATTGATCAATTACACAAAATTGGGCCTAAATCAACAACAATCCCAAAAAGAAAAGGTTCCAAAAATTTGAGCATAAATGCATGAACAATGCATGAAATATGTAAATAAACTCAAAAAGGAGAGGTAAGATAGACATACCGGCTTGAGGAAAGAGATTTCTTGCAAAAAATCCGGAGGAAAACGACAAAAAATTGGAATAGTTGAGCTTGCCAAGTCGGAGAGAGAGAAAAGTCTTTGAAAAAGTGTTTGAAAAGGTCAAGAACAGTGTTTTTAAAAACCTGATTCGCGACTTTCAATTGATCGAAAAATACATTCGATCGATCGAAACAAACAGTCATTTTGAGACAAATTAAAACACTTTTTCGATTGATCGAAAATCACATTCGATCGATCGAAACAAACAGTCATTTTGAGACAAATTAAAGCACTTTTTCGATTGATCGAAAATCAGACTGGATCGATCGAAATGGGCAGAGGCTCACAAAATTTTTGAGAAAAATCACAGTTTTGAAAAACACAAACCATATTTTGAAAATAACTCCTCAAAGCATTAAATTACAGAAACAAAATGCATGAGTATGAGATGGAATGCTTTTTCAAAAACCCAAATTTTAATTCCAGTTTCTTCAAAGATAATTTCAGCCATTCTTCAAGCAAAAAAAATGTTTTGCATAATTCTCAAAGTATTTTCAAACTTGGTTGGTCAGACCAAAAACACACACAATAACATATACAAAGTTTAGCAAAGAGTAACTTGTGTAGTTGTGTGCAACTAGCAAAAACTTTGAGAAACATGTGAGGTGATATGTGAATAGCAATCAATCACAAAGTCTACACAATTCATCACATAAAATTCAAAAGAGACTATCACTTAAAGAGTTACATCCTATAACTCCCACATCTCCTAGAACAAAAGCTTGCAATCATGTAAGTTTCTTGTATTTTGCCCCATTATAAAGTGAAATTTATTATGTGAAATGGCATCACGCCTAATGGTACACACCAATTGTAATTATGTGAGATGGCATCAAGCCTAATAGTACACACCAATTTTAAGCATTTAAGCAATTAAGCCGAGGCATCACCTTATGTTCTTTTTGTGCATGTGCTACACTTTCTCGAGCACAAAATCTTATGATATGCACTAAGGTGTTCATGATTGACTAGTGAACAGTGGTGAGATGGTTATTTATGCCTTTCTCAAAAGGATCAAGTCCGACAGTCAAATAACATGTGACTTCAAGATTAAGACAAAGTGATAAACACCATAAACATCTTTCCCACACAACATGCACTACAAAGTTTCTGCTAGTCAAGTGCAATAAATAAGCTCATCAAAGCTAAACAAGGTACATAAGACATGATATGTGTAAATAAATTGACCAACCTTGTTTTCAAAAACCAAGAAACATACTAACAAACAAATTTTTGCTTTCTCCTTTTCTCCTTTTCTCCTTTTTTTTTTTTTTTTTTTTAATTTATTAAGGGAAAACTAATAAATCCTAGAATGAAATGCATGAATGTAATGCAATGCAAATCCTAGAAACAAAAGCAAAAGAAACACAAAAACCAAAGAACAATGGTCACAGAGGAATGAGCAATGAAGCACAAGGACCATGTCAGAAAGACTCAATTAGGTCGAGTCTTTTGCATCCAAAACCTTTTAGATGCACCACGAGCATTGGAGTTCTTATTCACATTCGAGTGATTTCCAACTCCAGGATTGGAATAAAGGTTCAACACCTTTACCAATTCACCAATAAGTGTCATTGGATCTTGTGCTTGAGGCACAGGCACCTTTGGTTTAGTTGCTCTCTTAGCAGCTTGAAGCTTGTAACAGTTAGGACGAATGTGTCCAGATTTACCACAATAATGACAAACCCAAGCAGGTTTACCATGCATCTTGTCCTTGGGTAGGGTAGGTTTAGTTTCTCTCAAATCAACCCTAATCTTCTTAGGAGGTGAAACTTCTACAGGTTTGACTACCTCACTCACAGGTGGTTTGACAGTTTCACTCACAACCTCACTCACAGAAGGTTCAGAAGAAGAAGCAGGAACAAAGTTCGTGGTATGAGGAGTAGACACAGAGATGCTTTCAACATATCCTATCCCAGATTTATCAGAAGGATACTTTTGAACATTCAGCATGTGATCAAGTTTAGAACTAGCAGCTCTAGCAATAGATAAATCATGTTCTAAGGTTTTAACTTTATCAAGTAAAAGCATGTTCTCAGATTTCACATGGTTCAAAAGATCATTAGCATCAAATAATTTAACAAGCAAATTTTTCTTTTCAAGCTCAAGAGAATCAATTTTCTTCAGGCCAAGTTCAACATTCATAGCATCCTTTGCAGCAACTTTGCAAAGTTTATTATAGGCCTCTTGAAGATCTGCATCCTCAGAGAGTTCCCCATCAGAAGGGTTCTCCTCAGCAGATATGCTTTCATTGACTACTGCAGTAGCCGTGAAAGCAATGAAGTTTCCATCCTCATCACATTCAGACTCATCATCAGAAACCTCATTATCACTAAGGGTTACAGCCATAGCTTTACCCTTATTTTTCAAGAATGTAGGACATTCAGATTTAACATGACCATACCCTTGACAACCAAAACACTGAGCACCCAAAGAATTGTTTGAAGATTGACCTACTCTTTCTCTAGGTTTTTCAAAGTTATTAACCTTAGTGGGATCATTCTTCCTAAAGTTTCTAGGTTCAACAGTGTTTGTACCTCTTGCCCTTCTATTTGTATTTCTCAGAAAATTTCTAAAATTCTTGGCAAGATAAGCTATCTCTGTAGCAGAGAGCTCACCATCAAATCCACCAGCCTCAACATCATCAACAGACTTAAGAGCCATTGATTTGGATTTGTTTGTTTTGGGTAAGTCAGACTCATAGGACTGAAGAGATCCTACAAGCTCATCAACAGGGATGGAGTCCACATCCTTGCTCTCAGTAATGGCAGTCACTTTGGGTCTAAAGTCTTCAGTTAACGATCTAAGTATCTTCCTAACAATTTTAGGTTGATCATAGATTTCACCCAAGTTAAAAGCAGAATTAACAATATCATTCAGTTTGGCATAAAATTCATCAAATGATTCATCATCAGACATCCTAATGCTCTCAAACCTAGAAGTTAATTGCTGCAGTTTGTTTATCTTAACTGCCTTTATGCCTTCATGCACAGTTTGGAGGATTTTCCAAGCAGTATGAGCAACCTCAACATTAGAGATCCTCTTAAATTCCTCCATAGAAACAGCATTGAAGATGGCATTCATAGCTTTGCTATTGAAGCCTGCTGCTTTTTTTTCAGAAGTTTGCCACTCACTCACAGGAGTAGTGGGCTTCTCCAATCCGTACTCAACGGAATTCCAAACTCTCTCATCAATGGATTTCAGGAATGATTTCATCCTTAATTTCCAATAAGCATAGTTGTTCCCATCAAAGTGAGGAGAAACAAAAAGAGAGTGTCCATGCTCCATGACAACAGGGGTCAAGGATCAGCTCAGAGATAAAAAATCTCTAACAAGAGAGCTACCCGCTCTGATATCATTTGATGGAAATTTAGACCCCTTAACACACAACCAGATTGAGTAGCCTAGTTAATTAGTCAAGTTGTTACTTAGTCAAATTAAGCAATTCTAGGTTAAAACAATCAAACAATCATATCATGAAAATATATAGCAGCGGAATAATAAATAACACACGATATGATCACCCAGGAAAACCAAACCGGTAAAAAACCTGGGGAGGATTTGACCCACCTATCCTCAAGGCAAACCTGAATCCACTATGAAAGAATCGAAGTTCATACAAAAGGACTTACAAGCTCCCCGCTCGACTTCCTAATGCTACCTACCAGTAGAACTTACTGACACGACCCCGTGCAAGCTCCGAATCCATGGACTCCTTCTTTCTTGAATTCTTCAATCAGCTACAAGCACCCACGCTTCATATTCTTTAAGCTTCAAAGGCAGCAACCAAGTTGATCATCAAGATGTTGAAGTAATCTCCATCTAGAAAATCCTAAGCTTTGTGTAAAGGAAAGCTCCTCTAGATCTTACAAGAGATTTACACAAAACCGCACTGTATGAGCAACAATACAACTGGAGCAACTCTAAAAACGTGGCTAGGGTTTTGCCTTATATACCTAGGGCAAAAACATAAAACCCTAAACGTTTAATGAGTTAGGGCTGAGTTGGAAAACTGCAGAAAAACGCAATCTGGTCGATTTTCGATCGATCGAATCTATTCTTCGATCGATCGAGACAGACCGAAATGCCCCAATACATCTACAGTCTCTCGATTCCAACTTTACAATAATTAATCAACTTTGAGCATACTTTAACAAGTCTAAACATGTTGTTTTGATCATGGTTTGCCAATATTACAAATTAGAGTTCTAAATACATAAATTCCTAAACCTTTAGAACCTAACATAGTTTTTGATCAAAATGCATTTTTGTGTTTTTCTCCAAAAACTGGTTTAGAGGCTGTTTCGTGAGAAGCTCGCGACTTAGAGCTTCCCGCGAAATGTGCTTAAGGGAAATTAAAAAGTCACTTTTTCATACAAAGAGTCTCGCTACTATCTCGCGAGTATTTCGTGACTAAACTCTTCTCGTGAAATGTTTTTAGGCAAAAACTGAAAATTTTCCAATTCATACAGAGGCTATCGCGATTGTCTAGCGACTTATTCGTGACTAAAAGCTTCTCGCGAAAGCTTTTGAGCTTCAGTGGCCATTCTCGCGACTATCTCGCAATTGTCACACTATTACCTAACCAGCAAAAAACGCGTGTTTTCAGTTTTTATGTAGCAGATGTGACATGTTTTCAAATACTCTTAACTTCCCTCGCATTGCCTCTCTCGAACCTTGTCCAACCCAAAACATTTTTTTCTTAAACCCCATCTTTCTCAAGCCTATTTTCTGCATTTCCAACTTCAAGGTATGTTTTATAAAACATTTTTTTCATGTTTTTCTAAGATTATGCAGAAATTTAAGTTAGGGTTCTAAATTTGGGGATTTTTTTTCGAAAATGGGTTGGAACTCTTAATTTTGTGAAATTTTTTTCAAAATTTTGATTGGGCTGAGTCCCATTTGCTGTGTTTGTGTCTGTGTTGGCCCCATGTGGCATTCTAAGCATGTATTGAGGCAGTTTTTCACCATGTTCATGCATTGTTCATAGTTGTAGTGCATTGTTGCATGCTAGGTGTTTGATAGAATGTCCTAGTGACATTCTTGTGTTGAATTGGACTCAAGTGAGTCTCTTTGCTTGGGTTTACTCTTGATTGAACATGTATAACATGTTTTGGTCAAAGGGTATGTGTTTTTATACATTTTAGCAATTTGTGCCTCAATGCCATGCCATGCACACACTAGGCATCCTCTAGGCACACCCAATGCATCACCTGCATCTGTTTTGAGTTGGTTATGCTCTGTTTTAGGTTGTTTTACCTTTGTTTTGAACTAACATGTATCTAATCGTGTTTTTGTGTTCTGTTTTGTGTTTTTGCACTTGTTTCTTTTCTGTTCTTTGTTCCTTTGTGCAGATGCCTCCTACTAAGCATGCAGCTCCTAAGAGATCATCCTCCAAATATGCACGCACTGATTCTGATATCTTCAGATCTGCTGAGGCTGATATGAAGTACAATGACTACTATAAGGATAAAACGATCATCATGGAAAGGGTCGTAAAAATGGAATCACTTGAGGACACTTTCATACCTAAGGTGTTCAAGGACAGGACAGGGACAAAGCTCTTGAATCCGAGTGGAGTTGTGTACCCGGAGATCATCAAAGAATTCTTCCCTAATGCCAGTGCAGAAGAAAATCACATAGACTGCTGGGTGAGACATAAAGATTTGTCATTACTAAGGAAAGTATTCAGGATTTCCTAGAAGTTCGTCCTCCCTCACAGCCAATTACAGTGTAATATGAGGATAGATTGGATTCTACTGAGGAGATGATAAGGATACTTAGTGGTACACCGAAGAAATCATCCACGAACACAATACCATTCTCTTTGGAGATGAGGACACTCGCTCATGTGATGATCCACAATCTATATCCGATCACTAACCTTACCACATTGTCTGCTCCAAGGACAATCTTCCTGTATGATCTCTTTACCCACGAAGAGATAGATATTTGTGGACACATTTTCCACATTTTGAAGAAGTGCATTGAGAAGCAAACTTCCAGAACAGTCATGCCATTCCCCTCACTCATTATGGGCCTCATTGCACAGACAAGGCTCAAAATTCCTAGTGGCCTCACTGTGGTTCAAAGGGACTATCCTATTGGTGTACACACAGTGACTAAAAGCACAGCTCACATTAAAGGCTCCAAAATAGGTGTGCATACAATACCACGGGATCGTGTTGAGGACGAGGGTGGCGATACAGAGGAAGAGATTGATAGATTCACTTCTGCTCCAGAGACTTCAGCTCAGCCATCTTCTTTAGCACCAGCACGAGGATTAGACAGACTTGATCGCCTCCTAGCTAAAATGGACCAGATGTCTACTGTGCTTAACTCATATGTGCAGCACACCGTAGACCAGTTTGCCTATATTCAGGGCTAGATCACTGCCTTATCCTCACAAATCAATGATTTGTCCGTGCCACAGGGATCAAATTTAGAGTCCGATCAGTTCTGGCCTCTTTGGCCATTCCGGTCAAAAAGGAGGAGAAATTTTTTAGGGGAAGCTTGCACAGTTGAGGGGGAGCATAGCTAGCATAGCTTAGACCTTAGATACATTGGTTCATTACAGGCGGTTTAGCTTTATTTATGTTTTGATTTAAACTATTTCAGCATCTATAACTCTTGCATAGTTGTCTTTACTGCTTTTGTTTAAAGCTTTAGTACTTTGTTATTAATTTCAGTTTAATATTCAGTAATTGTGGTTATCTCAATGCTTTTGTAGCAATTTCTTTTTTACTTTTAAGATATTGCTAATATGTCTTAAGTACCTCACTCTTGTACCCCAGTAGGATATTGTTTCCTAGATGCAAATACTTCGTGTATTTTGTATTGGTTGAGTGTTGTACATGCAATTGATCCTTGGGATTGTTCTTAATTGCATTGCGTGTCCAGATGAGCATTTAGTAGCTAAATGTTCATTGCAGTCATTCTTTAATGACTGTTCCTGTTTGATCAAGATATGCCTACTTGTTTTATAGTGTTTACAAACTTGATCGCATTTTACTTGCTCATGTAAATACCATGTATTCAACTTGTCATAAGCTTAATGAAACTTTTGTTTGTGTGCAAGTGTTTCAAGTTACAGGTATATACGTGCAAGTGCTTCACAACTTCTAGATTAGGTGCGAGTGAGTTTTGCCACTGTTTCCAAAATCACGTTTAAGTCAAGAGTCTATTTTAGGGGTTTTGTCACAGAATAGCCAAAGAGGTAGATTGTAAAGTTGTAATTTACAACTATGTGTTTTGTTGGCTTTAATTTCGTGCCAAATTTTATAGTAATTTTATTCAATCTTTTGTACCCTGTATTTATTGTAGGATTTAATTGTAAGGGTTGTGTGATAGAGAGAGAGTGTGTGTGTGAAGACTCAAGCAATTGAAGACAGAAGATTTCTCGTGGGTATTTCGCTACTAAGCATCCTGCGAAGTGATGCATGTGTCTTGCACATGACTGAAATGCGAAGAGTCAGTATAGATAGAAATAGTTTTGTTTCGCGAGTAGATCGCGGGTAAGGCCTTCCCGCGAGACACTTGCAAAACATTCTGTGTTGCCAGACTGTGCTATCTGATACACACTTTCTGTACCCACACTATATATACCCACATTACCCACAAATGTTGAGGAGTGCTTCAGAGAGAAAACCCTAGCCACAAACCTTGAAAGTTAGAGATTGTTATATCCACATTTCTCTACACAATTGCTTGTGGATTTTCCTCAACTCCTACCTCTCCATTTCCATACAATTGAGAGATTGATAGCCCAAACACTTACCACACCCTTTCAGAGTGTCAAGTGAGGTTTTTTGGTGCTGTTGGGAAGCATTGGAAGAAGCCAAGGATGGCAGATGCAACATGGAGCTTGTTGCAGGATCCGAAGAGCTAGACAAGACACGGTTCCGAGAAGCCTTGTTGGGGTGGGAGCTTGGAGGGCTTAGGTATATCAGGTAGATTAGGCTTGGAGGGTCTCTTGCTAACCCATGTATCCCAACTAATTGTCTAGTGGATCGATTACCGCTTAGAGGGCGGCAGAGAGGTTTTTCGTCGAGTTTTTCGGTTTCCTCTTTGATAACACATCGGTGTGTTATCTTTTGTTTGCATCTCTCTACCCTACTCTTTTACATTCTATTTTTCTGTTGTGTTGTTAAGTTTATGGATTAGAGTAGCTTGTTTGTTTATCCGCTCGCATTTACACTATTCCGCACTTAGTATTAAGTTAGTGTAAAATCAATCAAGCCATAACTTTAATTTGGGGGTCTAAACAAATCTTGTGTTTTCAACACAATTTCGAGCTTTCAGTTTCAATGGTATTTCGATCATTTTAAAAGTTTTGGGGGGTATTGTGGTCATTTTGCAGGTTTTGGGGGCGTTTTGGTCATTTTCTAGGTTTTGGGATATTTTGGACATTCATGATGCGTTTTAGTCATTTTGGAAGTTCTAAGGGTATTTTGGTCGTTATAGAGGTTTTGGGGTATTTAAAGGTTTTTTGATATTTTGGTAATTGTTATGAGTAAAATAATGTTTTTTTTTTTTTTTTTGGGTCTGGGAAATTTTGACAAAAAATACCCTTAAAATCACTAGAATGGCCAATATACGCCCAAATTACTCCCAAAAAAAAAAACTTTAAAATGACTAAAATAACCCCAAAACCTCTAAAATGACCAAAACACCCCTAAAATGGCTGGAATGAGCTGTCAAATCTCGATACCTCATATATGACCAAATTGCCCCAAACATCTAAAATGATTAAAAAAAATACACCTTGACATCGTTGAAATTGCCAAAATGCCCTAAAATCCTCTAGAATGACCAAAAAAGCTTGAAACGGACCAAAATACCAAATAATAATAATAATAATAATAAAAATAAAAATAAAAAGAACAAAATCCCCTGAAACCTCAAATGACCAAAAATGCCCACGAAACCTCTAAATTTGCCAAAATAACCAAAAACCTATAAAATGACTTAAAATAAATAAATAAATAAATAAATAAATAAACCCAAACCTCTAAAATAACCAGTATTCCCTTGAAATCTATAAAATGGCCAAAATATATTAAAATATTTAAAATGACCAAAATACTCTTTTACCTCTAAAACGGTCAAAAAATATCCTAAACCCTCTAAAATGACCACAATACCCCTGAAACCACTTAATGACACAATATAATCCGAAAATTTTTTTATTTTGAAGGTTTCGAGTATTTTAGGCCCGTTTAAAAGTTTCAAGGTATTTAGTCATTTAGATGGTTTCGGGATATTTTGGTCATTTTAGCGGTTTTGGGTTTTCATACTCATTCTAGAGGATTTGATGTCATTTTTGTGATTTTGGGGGTATTTTAATCATTTTACAAGTTCTGGGGTATTTTTGATCATTTTAGCAATTTCACGGTATTTTGGTCATTTTAGAGATTTCAGGTTCTTTTAGCTCATTCTATAGGAATTGAGGGGATTTTGGTCATTTTCTGATTGTGTAGGCATTACTTTAATCCTTTTACAGTTTTTGGGATATTTTTGTCTTTTAGAGTTTTTGGGGTATTTTGGTCATTTATGAGGTTTCGGGATAATTTGGTCATTCTAGTAATTTTAGGGGTATTTTTGTTATTATAGTGGTTTTAGGATTAATTTTTTCATTTTAGAGGTATTTTAGTCATTCTAGTGGTTTCAAAGTATTTTTCGTCATTTTAGAGGTTTCGGGGTATTGTGATCATTTAATTGGTTTCGACAGTATTTTGGTCACTTTAGAGGTCTCGAGATATTTTTTTTTTTGGTCATTTTTCAGGTTTTAGGGTATTTTTTGTCATTTTAGAGGTATCAATGTATTTTTGCTCATTTTAGATGTTTTGGGGAATTTTGGTCATTTTATAGGTTTCACGACATTTTAGTCGTTTGTGAGTTTTCATGATTATTTTAGTAATTTGTTAGGTTTTGGGGATATTTTCGTCATTTTAGAGGTTTTGGGGGTATTTTGGTCATTTTCAGAGCTTTCGAGGGTATTTTGCTTGATTTTGAGGTTTCAATGTTATTTTGGTCATTTTAAAAGTTTTTTTGGGGGGGGGGGGGGGTATTGTGGTCGTTTTGCAAGTTTTGGGGGGGGGGGGGGTTTCGGTCATTTTTTAGGTTTTGGGATATTTTGGATATTCGTGGTGCATTTTAGTCATTTTGGAAGTTTTAAGGATATTTTGGTCATTTTAGAGATTCTGGGGTATTTAAAGGTTTTTTGATATTTTGGTAATTCTCACAAGTAAAATAAAAAATAAAATAAAAAATTTAGTTTGGGAAATTCTGACAAAAATGCCCTTGAAATCACTAGAATGGCCAATATACCCCCAAAATCACCAAAATTACCAAAATACCCCCAAAACCACAAAGTGTAAAAAAAAAAAAAAACCCTCTAAGATGACCAAAATACCGCAAAACGGCTAGAATGAACTCTCAAATCTCAATACCTCGTAAATGACCAAAATGCCCCATACATCTAAAATGATTAAAAAATACACCTCGACACGCTAAAATGACCAATATGCCCTAAAATCCTCTAGAATGACCAAAAAAAAATTTGAAACCGACCAAAATACCCCCAAAAGTTTAAAAATGAACAATATACCCTTGAAACCTCAAATGACAAAAAATGCTCACAAAACCTCTAAACTAGCCAAAATAACCAAAAACCTATAAAATGACTAAAAATATATACTCAAACCTCTAAATTGACCAATATTCCCTTGAAATCTGTAAATCTTTTAGGGTATTTTTGTCTTTCAGAGTTTTCGGGGCTGACGAGACGATCGAATCCGTCTCCCATTGACGATCTCATCAATCAGAACGAGGACATCGTCTGACAAGAAAAAGGAGTACACTCGTCATTGACGAGGATAGCTATGCCATTCAATATGACCAGTTATACCCAGAGCGGTTACAGAACCAGCTGTATGAGCCATTGGGGTACATTGAAGCCACACAACAGGGCATGAAACGTTACTAAGGAGAGCATTAAGGCCACCATAACTACTCCAACGGCTAGAAGCTGCACAAACATATATAAGGTCTTCACAATATCAACACAAGGTACACACAAAAGAAATATACTCAGACAATTTCACTATTGTATTGTAACTTTGATTTACACTCACAAATAGATCTATTGATATTGACTTTGGCATCAGAGACGTTGTGGCAGGCACCACACCGGTGACCATCCTTGAGAAGACACACCCGTGAATTGTGGATTGACTCCATCTGCTAACTGACGAACTTACACTTCATCAGTTTGGAACCGTCTGTGGGGAACGAACTTTGCCAGTTGAGCAACGCCTTCTTACATCACTTCATTAGGGGACAGCGTCCCAAGAGGCCAGCAGACTACTTGCTTACCATTAGGTAGGGAGAGAAAGAAACCCTGAGATCTTACGTTAAGCGCTTTACTCGTGAGACCTTGGAGGTGGACGAAACTAACGACAAGGTACAATTGACAACCTTCAAAGCAGGATTGAGATCCAGAGAACTCGTGGCTTCACTTGCGAAGAATCCTCCAAGAACAATAGCGGAGATGCTCCTGAAAGCACAAAAGTATATGAATACTGAAGACGCATTAGCTGCCATAAGGGATGTGGAGAAGCCAGGGGACAAGGGAAGGAAGGATGACGAGCGTAGGGGACAAAAAAGGGAGCACTCAAATCGTCGGACCAATGACGGGAACAGAAGGAGGGACGATAAAAGCTCTTGACCGGTAAAATTTACCCCTCTGATAATGCCTGTTGACAAAATTTTAACGCAGATTAAGGATGAACACTTCCTCAAATGGCCAAGGCCATTGCATTCATCTCCAAACGTCCGTGACAAGAACAAGTACTGCCGGTTCCATAAGGATCATAGTCACTACACCGAAGACTGTCGAGACCTTAAGGAGCAAATAAAAGAGTTGATACGGAAAGGAAAGTTACAAAGGTATGTGAAGAAAGGAGAGTCTAGCAGATTCAGGGACGGAAACAAAAATTAGAAGGAATCCTCATCCAGAGATGAAGGTAATACCTCCCAGCCTCCCCAGGATATTATTGGGGAAATTAATACAATAGCAGGAGGGTCGTCCCTGGGTGGGTCATTCAAATCCCTCAAGAAAGCCTGTCAAAGGCAAGTGAACAGCGTCTACATGATACCTCCATCCAAGCAACGACAGACGTATCATAATATGTCTTTCAATGAAGCAGATGCCAGGGGAGTGAAGCAGCCTCACAATGATCCATTGGTTATAATGCTGACTATAGAAGGATTCAACACCAAAAGGATCCTCATAGACAACGGTAGTTCAGCAGACATCATCTACCTCCCTGCTTTTCAGCAGCTAAAGTTAGATCCAAAGAGACTGTGCTCATTTGACTCCCCTCTCGTCAGTTTCAGTGGAGACAAAGTATATCCTAAGGGCATGGTGACGTTGACAGTAACAGTGGAGACCTACCCGAGGCAGTTAACCCGTCAAATAGACTTTTTGGTGGTAGATTGCCCCTCATCTTACAATGTGATTATTGGGAGGCCCACACTCAACAAATGAAGGGCAGCCACGTCCACCTATTGCCTAAAGGTGAAGTTCCCAACGGACAACAGGGTTGGAGAAGTGAAAGGTGATCAGGTCTTGGCCAGAGAATTCTACCAGGCCGTCTTGGCTGCGAAGGAGAATCACACTTGGATGATTGAAGAGAAAGAATAAGACAAAATGGAAGCCTTGGAAACAGTGAAACTGGATGAAGAAGAGGCAACCAAGACGACGAGGATAAGGACGACGCTAAGCCCTGAGATGAAATCAAGGCTAGTCCAGTTCCTAAAAGAGAACCAAGATATCTTCGCCTGGAGCCACGAGGACATGCCAGGCATACCCCCAAAAGTCATTCAGCACAAGCTGAACGTGGACCTGAAGAAGCCCGTCAAGCAGAAACAAAGAGTCTTTGCTCCAGAACGAGACCAGGCTGTTATAGACGAGGTTAACAAATTGTTGACGATAGGGTTCATCTAGGAAGTGTACTATCCAGATTAGCTTGCAAACGTCGTCCTAGTGAAGAAAGCAAATGGGAAGTGGAGAATGTGTGTGGACTTCACAGACCTGAACAAAGCATGCCCAAAGGACAGTTTTCCTCTACCAAGAATAGACCAATTTGTGGATTCTACTGCCGGACATAAGTTGCTGACATTCATGGATGCTTTTTCAGGATACAACCAAATAAAGATGACTGAGAAAGATCAAGAAAAGACTGCTTTCATCATAAGCCAGGGGCTTTATTGTTATAAGGTAATGCCTTTTGGATTAAAGAATGCAGGAGCTACTTACCAGAGGTTAGTGAATCAAATGTTCAGCAAACAGATCGGCAGGAATATGGAAGTATACGTGGATGATATGCTCATCAAGAGCAGGGAGGAACTCGCATACCTGGACGACCTGAAGGAGACGTTCGCCACCCTCAAACAATACCAGATGAAGTTGAATCCTAGTAAGTGTGTCTTTGGTGTAGCTTCAGGCAAATTCTTAGGATTCATGGTGTCCCAAAGAGGAATAGAAGCAAACCCAGAGAAGGTGCAAGCCATAATCAACATGGCATCACCTAGGACCATCAAGGAAGTCCAAAAGCTCACAAGAAGAATTGCAGCTCTTAATAGGTTCGTCTTTAGCGCGATGGACAAATGCCTCCCCTTCTTCAAGACCTTGAAGAAGGCATTCGCCTGGACACACGAGTGTGAAGCAGCGTTTTAGGAACTCAAGCGCTACCTGAGCAACCCACCTCTTTTGAGTCCTTCCAAAGAAGGGGAAAACCTATATCTATACTTGGCGGTATCAAATATAGCCATGAGTGCAGCTCTGATTCGAGAAGAAGACAAGAAACAGCTTTCAGTTTACTACGTCAGCCAAGCTTTCCAAGGGGCTGAGTCCAAGTACCCAAAGATTGAGAAGATTGCATTCGCATTAATAGTTGCCTCACGAAAACTGAGACAACACTTTCAAGCAAACCCAATCCTGGTGATGACAGACCAACCTATCAAAAAGTCCATGAGCAAACCTGAAGCAGCTGGAAGAATGGTCCAGTGGGCAATTGAACTCAGCCAATTTGACATCGAGTACCATCCTAGGACAGCCATTAAGGCACAAGCCTTGGTGGACTTCATCGCCGAGTTCACTTCCCCGAACGAGAATGATCTGACCAACGAAGCCGAGAAATGGACGATACAAACAGACGGTTCGTCAGCCTAAAAGAGGGGAGGGGTAGGGGTCGTCATAATCACCACAGATGGAGAAGTACTAAAGTATGGAGTTCAGCTGAAATTTTCGGCCACCAACAATGAGGCCGAGTTCGAAGGAATCCTAATGGGATTGAGACTCGAAAAGGTGTTGGAGGCTAAGAACTTATTAGTCCAAAATGATTCAAAACTGATAATTGGGCAAATCAAGGGAAGCAAAGGAAGAGAGAATGCAGAAGTACCTCAGGCTGACGAAACATCTAACTTGGGAGTTCGATGAAGTGGAATTTGTACAGATACCCAGAAGCCAGAATATGGTGGCAGACGAAGTCTCGAAGATAGCATTATCAGAAGAAGGGGCGACGAGCGTGGACTTGATGATGGAAATCCAGAAAAACCCCAGCATTGAAGAAATTCCAACATTTGCAATCCAAAGCACAGAGAGCTGGATGACGCCCATCATATCCTTCCTCCAGGATGGGCACCTCCCTCTGTATACAGACGAGGCCAGGAAAATCAGGAAGAGGGCAGCCAAATTCACGATCCTTAATGACACCCTATACAAGAGAGGCTTCTCCATGCCTTACTTTAATAGGCCAAAAACGAATTGACCCCTTGTGATTAATTAACCAATTAATTTAGCCAAGTATATTAATTAAGTTAATTAACATGCAAACACGTGGTAGCACCAACAAATCACCAAAAAACTAAATATGCAACGGAAATTAAATGACACGATGATTTGTTTACGAATGGAGAAAACTTGACGGCAAAAACCCCACCGGGTGATTTTCAGGTCACCACTCCCGAAACTCCACTATTATCACAACAATCGGTTACAAGTAAAGGAATTCCAAGTACCTTACCAACCTACAGTTGAACCCTTACCCCAATACCCAATTGGACTTATTCTGTAATGACAGTTTCCCCTTTTGATGCACGGCTCCCAAGTACGTGACTAACCAATGTGCGAATCCCAATACGCGACTTCAACACCAACTGAAAGAGAGGTTGGCTACAAAGTTCTTCAGTTCATCCTACACGATAACGATCAAGAAGATGCTTGGTCACAAAACCCAAATGTACACATACACAACAACTTCTTCAAGAAGAGATGAACTAGGTCAAGGACTTCGTATCTGGTCACAATTTGCTTCAACAGAGTTTTCTCAATGCATGTGCAACTTGTGAACTGTTTGACGACCCTTAAAACAATCCTTTTATATGTCTAGGGTTAGGAGAAAAGAAGGCCCAAAGACACATTCACGGATCCCAAGAAATCATATCAGAATTCTGAATTTCTTAAATCTCGACAAATAGGAGGGGTCAAGCAGCTGTCGAGCTTACGAGCTTAAGACAGCTTTCTTTAAGCTCGATAGATGCAGCTATCGAGCCAGCTGTCAAGCTTTAATGAAATTGCACTATCAGCTTGTTCTCTTGGACAGACTTGATGACTTCAACACTTGATCTTGAAATCTTGTTTCTTGAAGTATTAAAAACACCTAGAATTACCCAATTACAAGTAAAGTGTGTTTTGTCAAAGGATTAGCCAATTACATAAAAGAATGACATATGTTATATAACAAGTGAAACACATATGTCCTAACAATCTCCCCCTTTTGCAATCTGTGACAAAACCACAACAAACAAATGAACATATGAGAGAAGTCATCAATCACTCAACTCATATTCACTTGTTGAATACAATAAAATCTATCCTAACACAAACCCTTGAAAAACTTTGCAAGAAAAGAGTTTATGGCAAGTAGACTTTGACAACCTGTATTTCTGAAACACTTTAAACAAAAACTCATCAAGGTATCTTGTGTGAAACAGAAATAATAGATTGCATACAAGTATAAGAAACATGTGTATAAAGATAGAAAAGAAACAACACATGTAGAGATAGGTGAAAGAAACATACATCCACATATAGAGAAAATAAGGACAATGTATGTAAAAACTGGTCACAAGACCTCATATACAAGAACAATGTATCTAAAAAGTAGAAAAGAAAAGGATACATCATATCCTCACTACATCCCTCAAGTATCAACAGTATCAACACTCCCCTTAACAGAAATGTCCTATACTAACTCTCTCCCTAAGATGATTAGTCTCATATCCCTAAACTACTCCCCCTTTTTGTCACGAGTGACAAAGGGTAGAGTGTCAAGTAGACATCTCATCAGTAGAGCTAGCATCTCCATCATCATCATTCGAAGCATCGTCGTCCTCATCATCATCATCCTCAGAATCAGAAGCTGCTGGAGGAGGTGGTGAAGGTGTAGCCTCAAGAGCAAAACCACCCATAGTCGCCTGTCGTCGTGCAATACGACCAACACGAACATTCACCTGATACAACTCAGTGGAGAGTGTATTGAGGTGAGCATCCATGCGCTGCAGCTGCGCCATGATGTCTCCAAGTGAAACATCGCTCATAAAGGAAGAAGGAGCGGATGTAGATGGAGCAAATCGGGATGGAGCTGAACGGGAAATGGTCGGACACGGGAAAAGGAATGGAAAAATGGCATAGAATCCTCGTGATAGCAGAAGGAAAGATGAGCTTATCACGGGTCGCCGCATCCAAGTGAACATCTATAATAGACAAAATAAAATGAGAAGGAAAATCTATGGTAAGATGCTCAAGAAGGGATAACAAAAATCGAGCACGAGGCTCTGTGATGGAGTTGTAGTGAGAAAGTGGATGGAGTACAAAAGTCATCACCATGTTTAAGAATCTAGGACCTTTAGCAAAAGGCCGACATAATGTGAACTGAAGCTCACCCCACTCCGAAGGGCGCTCACAGAAAGCAGATATGAGCTCATCCTTGGACACAGTCCTCAGACGCTCACAAGAAGGATAGTCAGGAAACTCTATCCTAGGAACCCTAAGCACATCTGCAACTAGCTGCGGTGTGACAGGAATGCGCGTACCTCAAACGCGAGTGAAAAAGAGAGGTACTGAATAATCAATCCCGTGCATGTTGGAGTAAAACTCCTGAATAAGCACGAGAGGACATGTGACCGGGACGTCACACAGTGACTCCTATCCCCTACTGTGAATGACAGAGGAAAGGTCAGTGTCGGCAAAGTCCGCCAAAATGACTTGGCGTTCTGAATGAACACTTCATCTAGAAAAGTTCTCCGAAAACGCCTTGTGGGCATCATCATCACGGAACCGAAGATTAAGAGGAGCAGAATCAGAAGATGAAGAAGCTGCAGAACGCAGAGGGTTCCGAGCCAGAGTAGATTTACGCTTAGGTGCCATAGACACTACTAACGTAAACAGAATGAGAGAGAGAGAGAGAGAAAGAGACAATCAGAAAAGTCCCAAAGCAATTCAAATATATCAAATATATTGAATAGAGAGTACGTATGCATGGGGATGCATGAACATGTGACATGCAAAAGAAATTTCATCATGGGCTCAGCCCAATCCAAACCTACCAGCACACAAACATAGTACACACATCTAAATGCATGAAAATACCATTCTAATGTAAATGTGATGCAATGCATGACATTTTGAACACATTTAAATGAAAACCCATCCCAAAATTTCAAGAAAAACTCATTAATTTTGAAAAACCCCAAAATTTTTCAAAAACCCCAAAACCTTCCAAACATGAAATACATGAAGAATGAAGGGAAAAGAGATCATACCAAGTGATTTGAAGCAAGGAAGGGCCGAAAATCACGTGGGTTGAAGGTTTTGAGTGAGAAAACTGAGTTTGGGAGATGAACAGTTGCGGACAGATCGAGAGAGATCGAGAAAATGAGAACCGAATCGCAAAAAAAGCTTATATAGGAACCTCAGTAAATCTCAACAGATGAGGTATCGAGAGGTTTCAAGCCATCTATCGAGGAAGGTGTCGAGAAAATGCACGTCGACAGCTACAGGTGTCGAGAAGGTATCAAGGAATAAACACCAGAACCAAGAGCAGAAGCTCGATCGATCCACCAGGTGTCGAGAAGGTATCGAGAAGACAGAAACTTTCTCGATCGATCCACCAGGTGTCCAGGAGGTGTCGAGATTGCGATAAAGAAAAGCTTGAGAAGCTCGACAGATAGCTAGGTATAGAGGAGGTATCGAGGAGGTATTGAGCTTGCTTTTGAAAATAGTTTTTCCAGAAGTGAAAAACACAGACATGAATGCAATCCAACATACACCTCAATCAATGATCCAATCAACATATTAAGCTCTCAAAATCATCTCTCAACAAATATTTTCAAGCACATGGATCCTCAGAAACAAACACACACACTAAACAAGTCTAACCAATTTTATATTTCAAAAACGAGTCAAGACAGTTTAGTGAGCATACATTAGCACATGTAAACACTTGTGATGGCCAAATCACATTGTACATGTACATGTATCAAGAGTAGCAAAGAATATTACGTGTTGTGTGTGAAAAACATCGCAAGATTGCATATGTATAACTCCTATAACTCCCACATCTCCTAGAAAACACGCTTGCAATCATATTTAATGCATTTTAATCTTTTTGTTTTTTATTTTCTTTGCATATTTTCTTTTAAGCATATCATGCATGGGCATATAGAAGAGAGAAAAGAAATACCCAACATGTTAAGCATAGACATTGTACTTTTGCTATGCCGAAGCATACTGATGTCTTTGACACTGCACTTTTGCTATGCCGAAGCATACAGGTGTCATATTATGATTGGCAGGCAATAGTGGTGAGATGGTTATTTATGTTAAAGCTCTTAGGATTTTCTAGTCCTACCCGTCAAAAAGAGTGATACGAGTGTTAAGTTCAAGAGATAACTTAATCTTACTCATCACAAACAAGAGTCACAAAGGTCACTTGCTTAGTTGTGCATAGAGATGCTCATCTAAGTTACAAAAGATATAAAGTTTAGAAAACTTTGTTTCAATGGCCATCCAAGGTACACAAGTACCAATGTGCACAAAACACACACTGTTTTTGTATTTTTCAATTTTTCAAAAAAAAAAATTTTTTATATAAAAAAAACAAAATAAACAAAACTGAAAATAAACAAATAAAAACATGTTATCAAAGCAAAGCATAAAACTAGACTGACTCAAAAGAAATGCAAAACACACAAGTAATGCAACAAACAAAAACAAGAAGATAGAAGAAAGTGATAAAATCACTTAGAGTCCTTTTTCTTCCACACTTTGGAAGAACCTTTCCTTTGATTAAACCCTTGAACCGGTGGTGAGGGGGAAGAATTGAAACCGTTCAAGTTCGAAAGGAACATGAGGGCTTTCAGAAGATCTCCAAAAGGAGCAAGACAGGATTGAAGCTGATTTTGGCTTCCAGATGCTATCATGCCGTTGCTCTGTTGAGTGGCTAGCCACTTGTAGCAATTTGGTCGAGTATGACCGGCAGCTCCACAATGATGACAGAGATGCTACTTCTTCTGTTTTGGCTTTTGAGAGTTAGCCTTCTTAGCCCTAGGGTTTTTAATATCTTTCTTATCTTGTCTAGGGGGTGCTCCTAAGATATATTTACCCTTGTCAAGGTTCTCACTAGCTAATTCTATTTTAACATCATTATTTTCAATTTCAGTATTATTAGCAGGAGAAACAAAAACAGTAGCACTAGTAGAAGCAGTATTAAAGGAAGAAAGACCATACTCTAAACCTGTTCGATTTGAAGCAGATTTCTGATTGCTGAGCATCTCATCAAGCTTTGCACTTGAAGTCCTCTCCAATTGAGCTCTGACTTGAAACAGCTCCGCTTCAAGCTTCTTGGTCTTTTTAGCCAAGAAATTGTTCTCAAACCTCAGTGCACCAATTGTTTGATTAGCTTCATCATACTTTGTGGAAAGCTCTTCACGATCAAGTTCCACATCACTGAGCTTCTTGGTGGCCAGCCTATAGAGTTTCTCATGCTTCTCAGAAAGCTTGTATAATTTCTCATAGGCTGAATGGATATCATCTTAATCATCCATCTTCTCACACTTAGAATCCACCAATTCTTCTTATTCTTCCACTTCTTCAACAATCCCTTCAGTAGGATTGACTGTGGCAGTGAAGGCATTTAAGATTCCATCATCCTCACTATCGGAATCATCTTCAGGCTCAATGTCACTTAAGGTAGTAGCAAGTGCCTTACTTTTCCCAATGCTCTTGAGATATGTGGGGCACTCTTGCTTCATGTGACCAAATCTGTGACATCCAAAGCACTTTGGTCCTGCAGGAACAGTGTACAGACCACCATCCCTTGCATCCTTCTTCCCTTTGTCTTGGCCCTTAGACTGAGAAGAACTAGATTGTCTACGGTCTTTGTCGAAGTTCCTTCCATTGGCATTCTTCATGAACTTCTTGAACTACCTGGTGATGTAGGACTTCATCCTGGAATCTTCATCATCGGAAGACTCATCTGTGTCACTGCTCTTTGCCTTCAAGGTCATGCTCTTGCCTTTACCAGTCTTGCCAATTCTGGTCAACCCTAGCTCATAGGTCTGCAAGTTTCCAACCAGCTCAATCAAAGGAATCTTATCAATATCCTTTGATTCTTCTATTGTCGTAATCTTGGCATGGAATCTCTCGGGTAGAGATCTAAGCACTTTCCTTACAATCTTGGGTTTAGGAATGATTTCCCCAAGATTGAAAGCAGAGTTCACTATGTCCTTTAGCTTGGCATAGAACTCATCAAACGACTCATCTTCCTCCATCTTAATCCCTTCAAAGCTTGTAGTGAGCCTCTGAAGCTTTGAGTCCTTGACAGCCTTTGTACCCTCATAGGTTGTCTGGAGGATGGTCCATGCTTCCTTTGCAGTTTCAGTAGATGATATCTTATTGAATTTCTCATTGGTGACTGCGCTAAATAAGGCATTCAACGCTCTGCTGTTGAAGTTTGCCGCCTTGATCTTGGCTTCATCCCAATCGGCTGGCGCTTCCTTTGGCTTAGTCCAGCCAATCTCTACAGTTTGCCACACTTTTTCATCTAAAGACTGCAAGAAAGCTCTCATGCGTACTTTCTAGTATGCATAGTTAGTGCCATCAAATAAAAGATGTATGATTAATGATTGTCCTCTATCCATGACAAACAGGGGTCAATGGATCAACACAGCAAAGATTAAACCTAATCAGAGTGTGCCCGCTCTGATGCCACTTGATAGGCCAAAAACGAATTAACCCCTTGTGATTAATTAACCAATTAATTTAGCCAAGTATATTAATTAAGTTAATTAACATGAAAACGCGTGGTAGCACAAACAAATCACCAAAAAACTAAATATGCAGCGGAAATTAAATGACACAGTGATTTGTTTACGAATGGGGAAAACTTGACGGCAAAAACCCCACTGGGTGATTTTCAGGTCACCACTCCCGAAACTCCACTATTATCACAACAAGCGGTTACAAGTAAAGGAATCCCAAGTACCTTACCAACCTATAGTTAAACCCTTACCCCAATACCTAATTGGACTTGTTCTGTAGTGACAGTTTCCCCTTTTGATGCACGGCTCCCAAGTATGTGACTAACTAATGCGCGGATCCCAGTACGCAACTTCAACACCAACTGAAAGAGAGGTTGGCTACAAAGTTCTTCAGTTCATCCTACACGATAAAGATCAAGAAGATGCTTGGTCACAAAACCCAAAGGTGCACATACACAGCAACTTTTTCAAGAAGAGATGAACTAGGTCAAGAACTTCGTCTCTGGTCACAATTTGTTTCAACAGAGTTTTCTCAATGCTTGTGCAACTTGTGAACTGTTTGACGACCCTTAAAACAATCCTTTTATATGTCTAGGGTTAGGAGAAAAGAAGGCCCAAAGACACATTCATGGATCCCAATAAATCATATCAGAATTCTGAATTTCTTAAATCTCGACAAATAGAGGTGTCGAGCAGGTGTCAAGCTTACAAGCTTGAGACAGCTTTCTTTAAGCTCGATAGATGCAGTTGTCGAGCTTTAATGAAATTGCACTATCAGCTTGTTTTCTTGGACAGACTTGATGACTTCAACACTTGATCTTGAAACCTTGTTTCTTGAAGTATTAAAAACACCTAGAATTACCCAATTACAAGTAAAGTGCGTTTTGTCAAAGGATTAGTCAATTACATAAAAGAATGACATATGTTCTATAACAAGTGAAACACATATGTCCTAACATACTTGAAATGTGTTAACGAAGGAGAAGCCAAGTACATCTTGGAGGAGATCCATGAAGGAGTTTGTGGGGACCATGCTGGCCTTAGATCCCTGGTGAGCAAGATCGTTCGAACAGGTTATTTCTGGCCTACTATGCAGGTGGACGCATCAGAGTTCGTCAACAAGTGTGACAAGTGTCAACGATTCGGGAATGTCCAACGACTTCCAGCAAAGAGACTGACGACCATAACGTCCCCGTGGCCGTTTGCACAATGGGGAATCAACATCGTCGGCCCACTGCCCCTTGGTAAAGGTCAGGTAAAATTCTTACTAGTTGCTATTGACTACTTTACGAAATGGGTTGAAACAAAGCCACTGGCGGCCATCACTAAAGTAAGGATCCGAAACTTTGTGTGGAAGAATATAATTTGCAGGTTCGGGATTCCAAGGACGATCATATCAGATAACGGACGACAGTTCGACAGCCAAGGGTTCAAGGACTTCTGTTCAGGCCTGGGCATTAAGAACCAGTTCTCATCGCTAGGACATCCACAGGCAAATGGACAGACGGAGGTGACGAACCGTACATTACTCAAAATCATAAAAACCAAGCTAGACGATGCGAAGGGAGCCTGGCCAGAATAATTGCCCAATGTCTTGTGGGCGTACAAAACCACAGCGAAAGCCCCGACGGGAGAGACCCCCTTCAGACTCACCTACGACACTAAAGCAATGATCCCGGTCGAGGTAGGAGTATCCAGCACCAGGCAAGAAGTATTCAGCGAAGAAGCCAACGATGATCGTTTGCGACTCAACCTGGACTGTCTAAACAAAGTAAGGGACAAAGCCTACAGCAAAATGGTGGAGTACCAACAGAAGATGACTGACTATTACAACAGAAGGGTAAAACTCAGCCGACTTGACATTGGCGACCTCGTCCTGCGCAAAGTAACCCCGGCAACCAGAGACCCTGCTCAAGGAAAGCTCAGCCCTACATGGGAAGGACCCTACCGAGTTATCCATTACTCCAAACAGGGTAGCTATCACCTGGAAACCCTAGACGGACAAAAACTCCCAAGGCCATGGAACATTGAACACTTGAAGAAATACCATCAATAGATGTAACAGTTAAATGTATAAATTATTGAAATTAATAAATGAGTTATCCAGCTAATGTTTCTCTGCAAGCAGGTCTATTCAATTATAAGTCACAAAAGCCTAAAAGGCTAAGTAACAAGATTCCGCCTTGAGGAATGTAAGTTACTAACGAACAAGGAAAATGACGACGCCCCTAAGAAGGATGCAAAGTCACAAAAGCCTAAAAGGCTAAGTAACAAGATTCCGCCTCGACGGATGTAAGTTACTGACGAACAAGGAAAATGACGACGTCCCTAAGAAGGATGCATGTCACAAAAGCCTAAAAGGCTAAGTAACAAGATTCCGCCTCGACAGATGTAAGTTACTGACGAACAAGAAAAATGACAACGTCCCTAAGAAGGATGCAAGTCACAAAAGCCTAAAAGGCTAAGTAACAAGATTCCGCCTTGACGGATGTAAGTTACTGACGATGCTATAGAAGCAGAACAACTAAAATTTTTTTACTAAGTACAAAACACTGACGGATGCCAGATAGCACAAACAAGTCATGAAAGAACAAATCCACAATCACAACGACAAGTAAGTATGCAACCACAAGTTTAAGTTAAAGACAATTACCAGTGTTTTTACATCTAAAAGCCCATAAACGCTGGGCTAAAAATACTGTTCCCAGAGCAAATTAAAAGAAAATTGTTTTGAAATTAGATTTACAACCAGCTCAAAACAGGCAATAACCAAAAAATAGAGAAGAAAATTCTTGCAAGTAACAGATTCAGGCATCAGCGATTGCGGGAGGGTCACCAGCAGGGGCACCATCAACAAGAGCGTTCTCAGGGACTTCGCCTTTAGGAACGAAGGATTGGGCAGCCTCGTCAATTGCCATTTCCTTGTCCACCTCTTCCAGGTCCAAGTTCTCCATATCAACTCCTGTGGGATGTTTGGCTAGATACCTTCTGAGAAGCTCGAACCCCTTAAAGTACCAACTGAAGAGCACTGTGTTATATTCGTCAGTGGTCTGGAAGGCCTCAACAGATCTGGCAACAATCGTTTTGAGCGACTCCTTACATTTAGAAGTTGCTCGTCCTTTTCCAGAGTCAGCTGACGTTCAACTCTAAGGTCGTCATTCAGGATCCTGACTTTCTCCTTCAAAGTGGTGGCCTCATCCATAGAATCAATAAGGTTTTTCTTCAGCTTAGAATTTTCCTTCTCCAAAGCCTCCATTCTGGACGAGATTGACACCAACTTGGCTCCCTGAGTCATATACTCGGAGGTAATGTGGAGACTTTCCCCCAATACCTGAAAAGGGATTTAGAACCGTCAGCAAAACTAAGAAAGGAATAGAGACTAAAAGCTGTGCAAACAAGTTACTTGTACAATTTTATGGACGTGGCGAGCAGCAACGTCACTGAAAGGCACGCCTGAGAAAACCTTTAAATCCTCTGCAGTAACGACCCCATGAGCCCTTTCCACAGCCAATCTTTTGTCATCCCAAACGATGGACGAGCTCAAATCAATCTTCTCTTTTTCTTTATCAGACATGCGCTGCATTTTGGAGGCAAAAGAAGGAAGCTCCTCAGCCGATGTTGAAGGAGAAGCCGTCCTCGTCGTCCCAGTTCCGGAGATAATGGGAGTGACGGAAGCAGTCGGAGTGACGGAAGGACCCTTCCCCGTAACACGCACCGTCTTTTTCCCTATACTTGACAAAGGCTCATCTGTCTTTGCCCTCATTTTAGCATACATATCCTTGTTGAATTTGGTCATCATTTCTGGGAGGGGGAATCGCGCGTTAAAAAAAAAAAAAAATCAGTACTGACGAAAAGAAAACTCACTCTTCTTTCCCTCGATATCGATGTTACGCAAGATGAAGGAGGATGGGTCAGGACCTAGATTGTAAAACGCAACGGTACGCGGGTCTACAAGGTCGTCCCAACTTTCAATCGTCTTTGCATATTCTATCGCCTGCTCGACACGCTCCTTATGCCTACTCTTGAGCTTAGGCCTCCTCTTAACTGCAAGAAACAAAAGGAGTCAATAAACAATAACATCACAAAGCGATTGAATTAAAAATGACAAAGAAGGAATACTAATGCACCTAAAGTCGGGGTTCCCCACCGACGATGCAACCTCAGGACATCACCCCAATCCCTGCCAGAGGGAGTCTCAAAATCATCCCCGAACACAAAGAAAAATCTTGATTTCTAGTACCTGAAGGACGAAGGTAAACCCCTAACTATCCTGGTTCTCCTCTCCCAAGGTACCAACTCGTAATAACCATATTCCTTAGATTCCTTCAAACGATATAAATAAACGAGCTCACCAACTTTAATCATATCCTCGTTGGCGGCCAACCATATCTCCATGCAATTGACCAAGATCCTCCATGAATTGGGCATAAGTTGCCCTGGAGCAATACCAAAGTAATCTAAAAGCTCCATCAGGAATGGATGGACAGGAAACCTAAGCCCGCAGGTGAAAGCAGCCTCATAGAAACATACTTCACCGGGGAAGAAATGACAGGACCTATCCTTGTCACTGGGCAGACAAACTCGGACCCTATCTGGAAACTGAAATCGATCCTTAAACCTACCCATGATTTCAGCGTCCAGCCCACACGGCTCCTCGAGGGCGTAGAAAGCCCTAACCACTTGAGGAGAAGAGACAAGCGTATCTCTCTCCGCTGGGCCGCCGCTGGACGACAACCCAGTCTCGAGCTCACTTGACCTAACCTCTGACATCACCTTTCTCTCCCTCACCAGACCCTCGAACCAATCAATTTACTGACGCAACAGAGGCAACAACTCGGCTAACGCCACACCCAGACTATTTCCCTCAAAAGCAAAATCCTCTAGATTTGGAAAAACACCCAAAGATCCTCCTAAACGCGCGAAAAGGAAGGAAATCGAAGGGCAAGCTATCCTAACCTCAGAACTACTAAGCATGGAAACCCAGGAATAGACAAGAACTACATCCCTAGAAAACAAAAAAAAAAAAAAAAAAAAACAAAAAAAAAAAAAACAAAAGGAAAGGGAAAGGGGAAGAAGAAAGGAAATCAAAAATTACAGCGCAACAAAAAAGGAAAAGCAAAACAAGAAAAAGAGGAGAAAAATACCTTGAAAATAGCAGACAAATGAAGGCACCACCGCCCAGAGCACTGGTTCGAAGAAGAGTTGCAGAAGAAAATTAGTCAAGAAAATGCTCAGAGCAATGATTAGGAGTTTTTGAGAATGGTAAAAACAAAAATGGGAAGAAAAGAAGTTTAAATACAAGGCTCGGAAAACTGAGAACTAGCAGGAAACCCAATAGTCCCACAAATTGGAGCATTAACCCCACCAATCAGAACATGCCACGTAAACCACAAACTGCGAAGCGCCGCCACCATGCATTTAAAACGGAGCGAAACCCCAAGAGTCACTTACAGCTCATAAACCTTTCATATTCTATGGTCGTCATGACACATCTTGACGATCACAGAATCGGGGGCAGCTGACGAGACCAACGAATCTGTCTCCCATTGACGATCTCATCAATCAGAACGAGGACATCGTCTGACGAGAAAAAGAAGTACACTCGTCATTGACGAGGATAGCTATGCCATTCAATATGACCAGTTATACCCAGAGCGGTTACAGAACCAGCTGTATGAGTCGTTGGGGTACATTGAAGCCACACAACAGGGCATGAAACGTTACTAAGGAGAGCATTAAGGCCACCATAACTACTCCAACGGCTAGAAGCTGCACAAGCATATATAAGGTCTTCACAATATCAACACAAGGTACACAAAAGAAATATACTCAGACAATTTCACTACTGTATTGTAACTTTGATTTATACTCACAAATAGATCTCTTAATATTGACTTTGGCATCGGAGACGTTGTGGCAGGCACCACACCAGTGACCATCCTTAAGAAGACACACCCGTGAATTGTGGATTGACTACATCTGCTGACTGACGAACTTACACTTCATCAGGGGTATTTTTGGTCATTTTTATTGTTTTCGAGGTATTTTTGGTCATTTGAGAGCTTTCAGGATAATTTTGTCATTCAAATGGTTTCGATGTATTATTGGTTGTTATGAAGATTTGGGGCATTTTATTGATTTTAATGGTTTTGGGTGGGGGAAGGGGGGGTTAATTTTGGTCATTCTAGTGATGGGTATTTTTGGTATTAAGTGGTGTCAGGATTAATTTCTTCATTTTAGAGGTATTTTGGTCATTTCTGAGGTTTCGAAAGTATTTTGGTCATTCTAGTGGTTTCAGAGTATTTTTCATCATTTTAGAGGTTTCGAGGTATTTTGGTCATTTTAGTGGTTTCGAAAGTATTCTAGTCATTTTAAAGGTTTCAAGATATTTGTTTTTTTTTTTTTGTTGTTGTCATTTCTCAGGTTTTAGGGTATTTTTCGTCATTTTAGATGTATCAAGGTATTTTTGCTCATTTTAGATGTTTTGGGGAATTTTGGTCATTTTATATAGTCTTATGAACATTTCAAGTTAAGATATACTTTTGGACTTTGGGATAAGTCTCTTACATGTGAGACTTCTTTTCTATTCATCCCACTATCTTAGGGTATGCCATAACTTTTGAGTCACCCTCAAAATTTTTACATCTTTTATTTGTCCTTTAGAATTAGGTGAACACAAGATATATGGTTAAACAAACAAGAGATATAAAAGGGTACCCTCTTATTGATAGGATAAGGCTAAAGGGATAGATCAATAAGTCACTTACAACTAGGTGGGTCATGATACCAACCTTGGGCCTAAATGGACCATAGTAGATTAGTGGCAAACCGTTAATATACTCAAAGCCCATTATAGACAATGGCGCAAACTATGAGTTGGTGGTGTCGATGCCTCGCGGCAGTTTGACCATCCATCACGATGACGCTCGCATGCTTCTCTTTGGAGGATATGCACGTGTATATAAAGCTCAAAGCTCAAGTGCTATGGAGGAAGGTTGTACCTCGGGTGTGTGATTGGAATATGAGTCAATTTTAAGGAAATTACCAAGGGTAAGTGAAGTCGTCACCAATCAATAGGTTTTTCTAAGGTGTGATTGGTCACCTGACTCTATTTGATTTTATTACCGATCCTAGGCTAAGAAAAATGTCATTTTTCCTAATCTAACATGAATGGGTAAAAAATCTTAATTCTTGAGTTTGGAAGTCTGGTTACGTGTGAGGAAGGTGTTAGGCACCCCATAGCATTTGTCCATAGACAGTCATTTGTTTTAGTAAAATCATAATTTAAGAACATTGGTAGTTGAAAACGAGCTATTGGCATTAGCTTTCGGGGCTTTAAGCGAATTGGGCTTTAAGGTTTGGTTTTGAAAAAGGTGTGGTCCCAATTGATACTTTCCTAGTGCGTTTGGAATCGTTGCCAAATTTCCACGGTGAAAATCTGGCAACATTCCGCCTTATTTTCATGAAGAAAATTCAGCAACACTCCACCTTAGGTGCATCATAGCACACAAAACATTATTCACAACAAGCTTTTCGATGTGAGAATACGGCAATGTGGATGCCCCATTTTCATGGCAAAAACTCGGCAGAGTTTCGCACAGGGTTTCAAGTTTGTGTATACGGCGCATGCCAACATGCTCATGCTAGGACGAGCCGGAACCCCTCAAAGCATTAAGCATATTGATACGTGTCGCATACACGAGGAGGCTAGGCCTCCTAATCTACTGAACATTGCCCTTTGTGGGCTTGTGTCTTCTTGCTTGCATTCTTGCCCTTTTCTTCTTGTGCCTAGGAGGTCGCACCCTTGCTCCAAGTGTCCATGCTCCCAGTGTGTACTTGCAAATACAAAGGAAACAAGCTAGTAGACAAGCAAGAAACAACTAGAAGGAAAGCATGCTAAAGGACAAACTATCAAAAAGAGCCAAACGGGGGCAAACAAACCAGTGTTATTGATTCAATTCCGTTCCGACTGGAATATTTAGTACTGGTATGCAAATCGGTACGAGAATAGCTTACGTTCCACCTCGGTTTAGATTTCGGCCTATTTCGGGTCATTCCGGCCAATTTCGGCCAGTACTAAATTTTGCCTATTTAAAGAAAAAAAAAAAAAAACTGAAACCTCATCTATGCCATCTACGCCATTTTGGGCTTCACTTTTTCTCATTCAACTTCTACAATGTCTCTTTGAGCCACCACACTTCTCTATTGTTGACATTTCCTTTGCTAGAGAACACTTACCTGTTGGGCGTGTTGGGGTCCAGCCTTAATTGTGTGAGGAAGTGTTAAAACCAAAGAAAGCATTCAAAAAAAAAAAAAAAAAAAAAGCAGAGACGTTTGTGGGGACTGGAGAAGAAGAATGGAGGAGATCAGATGGAAAGGACATGGTAAGTGAAAATGGAAAAACGTGTGGAGTAATGGAGATTGTGAGGAAACTTCTAGGAAATTTCCTAGTTCAAAAACTAATCCTAGATTCTTATTTATTTACAATAATGCCACAATTAAAAAGTTAAAAAATATTCACATAAATTTTTTATCAACTTTACTTCATTTGCTTTTAAGGTGAAAGAGTATACACTATACATTTATTAATTTGTTTACAATTATTCAAAATGTGAATTTTATTTGTAGAAGGTTAAAAATATTTAAATATTTTTTAATCCCACTTTATTTAAGATTTAAAAAAAATTAAATTCATTATTTTATATAATAGTAATAATATATATATATATATATATATATTATTTTTAAGGAACCCGAAATACCTTGAAACGGTACGCCGAAATAAGCCGGTACCGAAATATTCCGTTCCACTGGACAAAACGAAACGGGTCCCGAAACGGAATTAATAACATTGAAACAAACATGTCATCAAACAAAAGGGAGTGTTCTAGGAGGACAAATGTAGGTTTGGATCGGGTGTCCATAGTTCCATGAGATTGGAGTATGGAGATGAACAAGTAGGAAAGTGTGTAAAAATGCAAAGAAGCAAAGAAAGCCACAGGTGGCACAAAGCAAGCAAGGCAATCATAACATTGCACGGAGCGGAGAAAGGGTATGCATCAGCAAACCAACACCACGGAGGTGTATCTCACAAGCAGTTACTTCCAAACAAGCCACAAGATGGACAGATGCAACCACATAAGCAAGTGGCCCCAAAGGCCGACAAGCATAGGCCCACAGAGGGAAAAAAGCATGGCAAAGCATAGATAGGCAAATTAGGAGATAAAGCATAGAAGCAAGCAAACATAGACGTGCATAAAGGAAATGATTCAAACCCTTTTGATATATGCCTAGGTGTATGGATATAGGCCTAGACCACACGATCTAGATCTACACCCCACCTAAAGGGCCAAAACACAAGAAAGAGGTACATCAAGAGACAAAAAGACTATAGAAGCACATGGCATAGCAACAATATAGATCTAGACACATGAACAAGGCACGGAGCACACAACGATATAGATCTAAACATAAGCATGGCAAAGAGTACATAAAAAAGTAGATCTAAGCATAAGCATGGCAAGGAGCACATGAACAAGTAGATCTAAGCATAAACATAGCAAGGAGCACCTAGGCATATGGATCTAAGCACAAACACAATATTTAGATATATCCTAGCTCAAAAAGGCTAGGCCAACAACATCAAAGTGGTAAAACATGGCAAAAAGCAAGGAGACATGCTAAAAAGCTATAAAACATGCTACGAAGCAAGAAAAAGCAAAGATGTACTAAGGAAAGCAAATAGACATGCTATGAGGAAAGATAAAGTAAAATAAAGGGTGGTTGTAGCTAAAAAGCTACATCTACACCCTTAAAACCTCAAATTCAAGATCCTAAGACCAAGCAAAGGATAAAAGAGTGCAAGAACACTATATCTTGATTGTTGAGAGAAGAGAGAAATCAAAGGTTTTTGGATGTGTTTGGGACAAAATTTAGAGAGAAAAAGAGAGAATTTGCCCTGAAAAATTCTCCAAATTGCCCAAATTCGTTTTTTTTTTAATATTATTTTTTTTGAGGGGGTCTGGGGGTATTTATAGGCCTTTTGTGACCCTTCAGCTTCCAGCGGCCACTAAAGGTGGGCCGAGTTGGTGCTAACAATAGCAAAGTTTGACTTTTTCAATTCTGGCTTTGACTGCCTGTTTGAATGTCTTCTCGGACTCTGATTGAGCTTATCTTGATGTCCATGTAAAGATCTGGATGTCTAGTTTCAAAAAAACTAAATAAATTGAAAATCATAAGGTTGGATCAAAAGTTATGGCTTCAGTAAGCTAGCTGATGTGCTTTGCACAGTTTTCAAGATAACTCAACCGTTTTAAGTCTGATTTCAACCCATGAAAAGTCGTTGGAAAAGGAATTCAATAATCTTCGCAATGACACTGGTCTTAACCTGTTCCGATAGTCGAATCAAAATTAGGATTTTTGGGGCCCCCAAGAGTCAATATCATGTTAAACTTGGTCAAACTTAGCCAAAGTTGACGAAAATCACCGAGTAGCTCGAGTTTGATGTAGGAACATGAAAAATGTTGTTTTGGAATGATTTTGACCAGTTTTAACTTTTGGTCAACCAGTGTTGACCAAGGGCATTTTGGTTAATTTGACCTGAAATGACACTTTGAGTGCTTTGTTGCTCGTATAGGTTACACCACATCAATCCAGATTTTTCCATGGCCCCATGGAAGAAAGTTAATATTTTTGAGAATTTAGGGGTCAAGCACAGAAATCGAGAGCAGACAAAATACGATCTCTACAAGTGGGATGAACTCCGGAAGATCTTGGCCCGAATAGAGCCTTCACCTTCCTCCCACTCATCACAAACCAGGGTGAAAGGGATAAAAAGAAACCAGTGAAGTGTGTGCAAACAAATGTTGAATAAGCCTTTATTAAGATTAAGAAATAAGACACATTGGAATCAAACTCTCTATCCCCAACAGAGTCACCACTGTGGGCGCAACGGGGGGAGTATGCCTCGGCCGAGTGGACCGGGGCGAAGAAGGAAAATGGAGTCGCCACCTAGATTAGGTCTAAGAACCATAAATATAGCACTCTTTATGGAATGACTGATCCGCTACCAAAGCATGTGTCCAGAATTTAGGTATGAGGATGGAAAGGTTTTAGGCACCCAACTCCACTTAACCTGTGGGTCGACTTCTACTCACTTATTAAATGCATACTTAATCCTTGCATTCTAGACTCACACACACACTAGCATTTATCTAGCAAACAACATGGCATCATGTCAACTCAAACCCTAGCATACATCTATCATGCATCTCATCATATCTCAAGCCCCACCCTAGCGTACATCTATCATACATGGCATTGTATCATATCCAAGGTGGAAACATAGACATGATAGCAATCAAATAAGCGCATTATCATATCCAAGGCATGGCATATAAACTCGAATATTCATATTCATTAAAACTCACATCATATTCATCAAGACAAGACAAGATCATATCCACAAACAAGTGCATGTTCATGTGAATGCATGCCTTACCTCACCGCATCACAACACCTATGCATCAATGCATAAACATGTTATATGCATGTTTATGACAAAACAAAAAGATTAAATCGTAAACTAGCATACAAAGAACAAACATGGAGGCAGAGACTCATAAACACAAAACATGACAGGGCAGAGGCATATTATATAAATAAAATAAAGAAACATAAGCAAAAAGGGTTCGGATTAGGGTTTCTGTGCATGAGTATGCGTGCGCATACATAGGGGCTGCATGCGCAGCCTAGTTGTATGCGTACGCATACTTCAAGTATGCATGTGCATGCTGAAAGCATACGTACACATACACGTCCTAAACCCTAACCCAAAAATAAGAACACAACAGAACATAATCTTAAAACTAACAACCTAACATGCTTCAAAATAGAAAAGTTACGTAAACCTAAGCTTAACAAACATATTAAAACATTAAAAAAAAAAAAAAAAAAAACTAGGAAATGAAGATCAAAACAAGGAAAAGAAAAAGAGAAAGAACTAGAACATTATACCTCAAAACATAAAGCTCCTCAGCTTGATTTTTACTGTTCTCCTCAGTCAATCTACTCACAATCAAATAAATAAGAGATTAGTAAAATTGAAACTTGAAGATCAAGACCTAAAAATGTCTCAATCAGAAAAACATTGACTTGATGATGTTTTGTGAAAAACTCCCTTTTTGATTCACTATTTCTAGTAAATCTTGTGTTTTCCTTTAAGATTTTTTGTGTGTTAAAAAGGTACCATGTATGGTTTTTTATAGTTAGAAAATGAGGGTTTGGAATGGCTCCATGACAATGTGGGATTCATTCCAAAACCAATCTTTAATGTAGAAAAACTTGTCTTTCATAGTTTATGGAACCCTAGCATGCGTACACATGCCCGTGTATGCGTACACATGCATAAAGCATGTGCACGCAAAGCTTGAGCATGCGTGCGCATACGCATGTATACATACACATGCCCTAGGGTTTCTGTGACCTTTCGTTTCCAAAAATAGCTGATGCGAATCTCAATCAACACGCTTTGAGACCTAACAAATAATATTGGAATATTTGCCCAAGAAAGCTAAAATTCAGATTTTGATAGAACCCCTAACCTAACGCTTACAAATGAAATGCAAAATAGAGGTATAAGTAACAGACCTCGACCTAATAATTATAACTGAATCACGAACCGAATGTATAAATTTTGAACGCCACAAGGAATAATCCCTGATAAGTTCACAGTTCTTGAAAAACCAAAAGAAGAAACAAAACCTTGCGTTTTTCTGATTTTTATTCAATAATTCCTCCATTACAATGAGTGCATGTTATTTATATGACATGACTGAAAATAGGAAAATATAAAAAAAATGTACTAAATAATAAAAGCCTAAATTAAAGTTGATTTGGTCTGAAATTAGCAGCTCAAAAATAGGAAAATAGCTAAAAAAAAGTTCTAAATAATAGAAGCCTAAAATTAAGGTGGATTTGGTCTAAAATTAGCAACTCCAGAATAGGAAAATATCTATTAATTGGTATGGAGCTAGAAAATCAATCACCCATTAATCCACACCATAAATCATGCCCAATTATGCCAGATTAGCCCTCAATAACTTTGATTAAATTTACTACGCCTTCATCTTCCTTTGGACTAAGCTTGGAATGTCCTGTGTTAGAATCAGCCCAAATCTCTTGAATCAGCCCATTAAGTTCTTCTTTGATCTTCTTGGATTTTTCTCTTGTAATAGGCCAAACTAGAACAAGTAATGGATCCTTTAATGCTTGTTGATTCTCATCAATAGCTTATTTAGTTTATAAAAGAGTTATATTTTTCCGAAAACACTTTCCTCAAATCAATTTCAATCTGATCGGGCCCTAAACCAATCTTGGACTTTAGAATTCCAACATCATTAGGAATGGAGGCCCAAGTTGCAAGGGGTACATGCGGTTTCTACAGATCTCACTCACACAATTGCACCCAAGCAAGCCACAAAAGGGGAGGGATGCAACCAAGCGAGACAAAAAGGAACAAAAAGGCCAATAAACACATACTAAGAGGGAAACAAAGCATGTGAGGCATGGTAAAGATGCAAGAAGCCAAATCTGAACATGCAAGCATGGATCTAAAGGAAGAACACCCAAACAAGGCATCACAAGATAGATCTTAAAAAAGGAACTCATAAAAGCATGTAAAAAGGGCAAACAAAGCATAGACGTGAAAATAGGAACTAATCCAAACCCTTTATTGAACTTAGGTGTACGGATGTAGGCTTAGACCAATAGATCTAGATCTACACCCTTCCCAAAAACAAGACACAAGAAAAAAGGCATGAACAAAGCATTAAAAGCTAAAAGGCACTTAAGCATAGCATCCAAATAAGGCATTTAAGCACATAAACATGGCAAAAAGCACAAACAAGAAATTTAAACATACCCTAGCCCAAGAAGGCTAAGCCAACAATATCAAAGCAATAAAATATGCTAGGAAAGCAATAAAGAGCTAAAAATTAAATGGGTGTAGATTGTAGCTAAAAAGCTACATCTACACCCCCCCCCCCCCCCCCCCAAAACCTCAAAACCAAGGTAAATGGACCAAGAAGAAAGAGATGGAAGTAAGAACACACCTCTTGATGTATAAAAGATGAGAGAATCAAGGGCTTATTTGTGTGTGTTTGGGAGAGAATTTAGAAGGAGAGAGAGAGAGAGAGAGAGAGAGAGAGAAATGCTCTAGAAAATTGCTCTTAGTGCCCAAAAATTGTTTTTTTTTTTTTTTTTTTTTTTCCAATTCTGGAAGCTGGGGGTGTTTATATTTTTTTATCTAACATCATCAGTCTTGTCATTTTCCTCCATCTTTTTGGTTTTGACTTTGATTGATAATATGAAGGTCTTCCCCTGCTCTGATTGATCTGAACTTGGTACAATTGGAAAGGTATGGAAGTATAGTTTCCAAATCACCTGAATTTTTAAAAAGCAACGATCGGATCAAAAGGTATGGCCTTGGTAAGCGAGCTAACACGCTAGCACGATTTTCAAGATATCTCAAACGTTTTAATTTTGATTTCGACCTAGAGTAGTCATTGGAAACGGAATTCAATATTCTTTGCCATGACATCAATTTCAACCCGTACTGATGGTTGGATCAAAATTAGGGTTTCAATCGCTGTTGGGAGTTAACTTCAGGTCAAACTTGGTCAAAGTTGATAAAAAGCTCCAATAAGCTTGGATTTAACATAGACTCATGAAAAATGTTGTTTTGGTGTGGTTTTGACCAATTTTGACCTTTGGCTACTCCTAAGTTAACTAGTGGCATTTTGATCATTTTGACCTAAAATGGCACTTTGGGTGCTCTGATGCCCGAACAGGTTGAACCATAATGACCTAGAAACTTTTACCCTACATAAACTCTATCAAAATCCCCTCAGAATATCTAAACCAAGAGTTTTAGTGTAGAAGAGGGTGAGGACTAGTTTGATTTTCAGCCATCCTTGGTTAGAAAATAATCTCTTGCTTACTCGTGTTCAAACTTCTAGTTGGTTCAAGCTTGCAAGCACACCTCTTTAGGGTCATTCAACCAACCCTAATCGAATCGTTCGACTCATCCTCCCACACACACAATTGCAGTAGTTGATTTTCAACCGAGGGGCCGGTCAAAAATAACATCACTGTCAGTGCTAAGAGGAGGAGATATGGATCTTTCCCATGATCCACACTCTCATCCTCGACTCTTGTTTTTCTTTATTTATTATGTTTTTGTTGTTTCTAATCTCTTAATGTGTTTATCCTGCATCATAACATGTTTTGTGGTAGTTGTTTGATCCATTTCCTTACTTGGACGAGCATGTTTGGATCTCTTGGATGACCTATTTGGACAATGGTAGATTTTTACCCTCCATCAAATGAGTTTGTCATGGAGGCGGATTCTCTCGTTATTACCCAAGCTTTGAGTGAACTATCTCACCTACCTTTGTCAGTTGCTTCTGTTATCTATGGTATGAGGACTGTTATCCATTAATTCTGTAGGGTCAATATTGCTCACATTCAAAGGTAAGGAAATATACATGTTCATTTGTAAGTAAAACATGCTTTAAATATTGATGATTTCTTAGTTTAGATTAAAGAGATGCATTGTTTTCTAGAACAAACTCTTATCTAGGATTTATCTACTTTTTTTTTAGTAATATTCATACGCATCCTAAAAAAATAAAATAAAATAAAATTGCATGGGTTGAGTCAACTTAAATACAATTGTTTTATTTTTTACTTAACCATTCACACCCACCCATCCATATATATATATATATATATATATATATATATATATCGATCGGCTCTATCATTGATAACTTTTGTACAAAAAATGAAAATTGAGCACTTTTCTCCCTAATTGTTATTGAGAAATTTTAGTTGGCCCGATCTTACAAGTCTACAACTACTACAACTAGTGACCCGCATTGAACCGATAGAATATACATTATATGTCCATGATACACCCTTTTGCATTTATAGATTTTTTTTTGCAAAATAACACCATTTTGGGCCTCGCAACACCAGATCGATATCGCTTGACTATGAGTTTATTGTGGTTCTAGTTGTCCTCCTCTGGTGACCCACCACTCCTCCCCTCACGCTGCCACTAGATTTCTAGTCAAGGGTTTTATCCACACATTGTCAAGGGTTTCTCTTATGACTATTTGTCTCCATCTCTCCATGCTTTTGTCTTGTCCTTGAATTTTGAGGCTATATCCATTTCTAGTTAGAAGTCAACAACGGAAGCAAAAATGCGTGCACTATCTCAAAATGCTACTTGGTCTTTCGTTACTCCCTCTACGGAAAACTATTGTTGGGTGTTGTTGGGTGTATATTATGAAGTACTTGCTTGACGGTTCTATTGAACGTCTGAAAGCTCGCTTGGTTGCCAAAGGGTATACCCAAACATACAGCATTGACTTTGCAGAGACATTTTTGCCTGTTGCTAAAATTTCATCTTTCAGGATATTGATTTCCTTAGTTGCTAATTTGAGCTAGCCCACTGTTTCAATTAGACATTAAAAATGCCTTCTTGAATGGAGATTTGAAGGAAAAGGCATATATGGAACTGTAGGAAAAACATAGTTTGTATCGCATACAAAACATATGCAGCGAAAAATTAACGGATCTACTTCATTCGCAATTGATAACATGTACTATGTAAATTTTAGAATTTAAGAATAAGAGAGCGTACCTTGGTGCGATGAAATTCAAAATCAAAGATTAGAAGTACTTGGAAACACTTTTAATCTTCACTCCAATTCCACTTATGCCCAAGAAGTATGGTCTCTCAATCAATTTATACGTATATGTTCAAGGGAGAATAAGAGAGTGGCTTGCACTCACATACACACCATTTTCATACATTACCATACATTACAAAATTCTGTATGTTTCTCTCTTTATATATAACTGATTATCTAATTGGACTATCCTTTTAGGCCATTCCAATTGGAATTTAATATGTGGCTTGGAATGGGACCAAAATGGACAAATAAGACACTAGCTCCAATGAATTTTGGGTCTTTCTATCAACTCTTAACAATCCCAAAATTACCATTAATTATATTTAATATTACTATATAAATATAATTGCACTCTAAGTCTTATTAATAAATTATATTCCAAGACCTTATTATACATTCAACCCCTTCATTAAAACATTCGTAGTAATACAAAGTCATGAATATTGACTGCCACTTTAAAGATTACTAAATCTTAATCCTTGAATACCCGGTTTAATCCTTTAAGTTATTCATCATATATTTATGAAATCTAATTTCATAAATATATATTTTAGTAATTTCTTATTAAAGTGGTTAGGCCAAAAACTCTGAATAACCAAACCCATTAAACTTATCTCAAGGGAATATTTTATATCTCTGTTAAGAGATTATGAATTCCATCTTGAGAATATGTGTTCCTTTAACATTAAATGTGGCTGCCCAACATACTGAGGTTTTGATCGTGACTTTAGATCTCACTCTTGATATATCAAAGCAATCTACACTTCATGATCAGGTTCATTATTCTCTCAGGATTGAGAGTTCATGTAAATAAAAGTCGTAAGATTTATTATTCATTTGACAGTCATTAGTAGAATAATAAATCTCACAGCGGTCTAGTTCAATATCTCTTAACACTTAAAACATATCAACATATCAACTAGAAGTCTCTACTTCCATAATCAAGATAAATCATCTTAGTTGATATGTTATAATCTTCGCAAATGAAAAACCCAATTTCATCACCTATTACGAACTAAAATTCTGAGTTTACAAAGAATTTGTGATTTATATCTTTTGTGATTAAATCACATAAATCACATATTATGCATCATATGAACTATATGATAATGTCCAAATATTCATGTGACCATTATTTTAGATAATAATAAAACAACTTTATTAATCACAAACATAATATCATACATAATGTCATATATAGCATCATACAATAAGATTTAAAGGACACATATCCTAAGAGGAGCAACCGCCCAAGTTTGTTGCTTAGGGAGAGTCTAGAAAGGTGTGTAGGTCGTATAAGGCCATCTATGGTTTTAAGCAATCTCCCAGAGCTTGGTTTGGCAAATTTAATGAAGCAGTGCTAAAGTTTGGGTTGCGACATAGCCAATCTGATCACTTTGTGTTTTCTCATACCTCTGCAAAAGGAAATATTTTGTTGATAGTGTATGTTAATAATATTATAATCATTGGTGATGACAAGAAGGATATTGATGATTTGAAGAGATACCTTCAAAACTCCTTATGAACTAAGGATCTGGGAAAACTTCACTATTTCTTGGGTATTGAGGTAGCACGATCTAAAGAAGATATCAATTTAACACAAAGAAAATATGTCCTGTATATTTTTTTAAAAATAGGCTTGTTAGGATCAAAACCTATTGTGACCCCTATGGATCCTAATGTTAAGTTGTATGAAGATTAGGGGGAGTTGTTATCTAATCTTGAGAGATACCATTGTTTGGTTGGTAAGTCAAACTATCTTACAATTACTCTCCCAGATAATATCATTTGCAATTAGTGTTGTGAGCTAGTTCATGAAAGCTCGTTGCCTTCCACATTGGGAGGCAATTATTTGGATGGAGAGGTATCTTAAAGCACATTCAAGCCATGTTCTTTTGTATAAAGCTAAGGTCACCTACAAGTGGAAGCCTTTACAGATGCAAATTGGGCATGATCACTTTCAGACAGAAAATCCTCTACATATTGCACCTTTCTAAAGGAGAAACCTGATTACTTAGAAAAGCAAGAAACAAACTATTGTAACCAGATCTAGTTCAGAGGTAGAGAACAGAGCCATGTCACATACATCATGCAAGTTTATATCGATTAAGCATTTATTTGAGGAATTAAAATTCGTTGTGAAGGCGCCTATGGCTATGCATTGTGATAATCAAGCAGCAATTCCCATTGCTCCCAATACAGTGTTCCATATGTGTCAACAAGAGTTCAAATTGGTGAAATGTTTCCCAAAACCTTATGTAAAATTCATTTAGATTTATTATGTAACAAGTTGGGATTGTATGATATATACTCTCCAGCTTGAGGGGGTGTTACTTATGGATTACTACAATGTCAAGGTCAAAATTGGTATTTTGTACTATACCCATATATATATTAATAAAATATCAAACCCTAAACACTTTTACCCAGACAACGAAAAAGAAATTTGTTATTGGTTTGTGTGATGCAACCTTCTTCAAGGTATGATGCTAAGGAACCCTCAGTGTAATGCCTAGAAATTTATCTTTTATTTCATTTTTACTATTCACAGCACAAGAATAACCACCCAAACATATTTACTCCAGTGTTTCAGCCCCTAACCCTACTATTCCTTTTCTACTTTGAAAACCCTATAATCCCTATTATCTTCTAGACTACTCCCCACCAAAACCTAACCCTATTTCCTCAAAATTGAAGCCATACTAGATATATAGCCAGAATTCTAAATCTAATTTTGTTTCTTCCCCCTTGTCCTACGTCACACCTTCACCACCATTCTTACAAGGGAATGAGGTTTCATTTAAATTAAACCTAATCGGTCTTGAACCCACGATCTCACCTTCCACACTATTCTTACAAGGGAATGACAAGTCACTTAACTTAACGCTCATTACAATTTCCAATAATAGTTTACTAGCATTTTGGACGTCTCAAGAGTTTTTGATATTTGATTAATTTAATAGAAGCCATTTGCTGTCATTGTTACTTATATTGGAAAGAACAATATAGTTGAACTTTAATTGGAGGTTTCCATTGCTTGTTGTTTAATAGCTTCACTCCTACAAATTTTCCCATCCTAAATCACATGAGTAAACAATTAGGCTACTCAACGTAAATACAGGGATGAGGGGAATACAGAGAGAAAATGCAAACCAAATAGGAAAACAGATACAGGTATCAAAGTTGCACCATGGGAGGCCAAAAATAAGAGCATGTATGTTAATGTGCAGAAACAGATGTAAATTACTAAAATTGTGAACAAAATTTATTTGGTATATGTCCTGTGATTTATGGAACACTATTAAAAAAATATAAATTGGCTTTGCAAGCAACTATTTTAATTTTACTTTTATGGATTTCAACATCTTTGACTGACAGGAATGAAGTGTAGAGCTAGATGTTGCTTAAGGTAGGCCATGATCCCTCAAAAAATATACAAACTAGTTGCATCCTACTTTGAATTTTAAGTCCAAACAAATCATGAAGTCCCTTGGACCTCAGGACAACATACCACTAAGCTAAGCCACCCTCCACTAATCATGAAGAAGAAGTCTCAACACAACTCAATTGCAATTTTTATCCGGAATGGTTGAGGTCAGTTACATGAGTACTTTTCCCAACTAATTGGAGTCCACTACAAGAATAATTCACCACTTGACCTATCAAAAAATAAAAAATAAAAGAATACTTCAACTCTTGGGAATATGTACACTCATACTTTTGCTTGCATCTTTGATAACGATATCCTTCCTCACTACTACTTAAATTATATATTGCCTCCCTATATTCATTTTTGCTTCTTCAATCTCAATTAAATCACTCTTTTGCACTTGTACATCTATAGGTCATCTTCACCACAAAACATGTTGGGAAACAAATGCAGCAAAATAAAACAGGAAAGAATTAATGGTCTGTTTGATGACATGGATTTGGATTTGAATTTGGATTTGAGGAAGCCCAAATTCAAATCCTTTGTTTGGGTAAAGTTAAAAGAAATGGATTTGGATTTGGCCAAAATCTATCTTGGATTTTAGGGGTCCAAGATGGATTTTGGCCACACTCGTGCTCTCTTCTCAATTCTTCATCCGCTCCAGAAACTCTGTCACGCAGATTCACGCTCTCACTTTTCCTTGCCCAAGCTTTTCTTCTCTCTCTTTCTCGCAGCAAGGTTTGTCTCTCTCAACTCTCTTCTTCCTCTTTATCCTCTCTTTCTACTAAATCTGAATCATAAAGGCTCTGGGGTTTTCTGTGGGTTTTTTTTTTTTTTTTTTTTTTTTTTGTGGGTTTGTTTGGGTTTCCTTTGATTTGTGTGTGGGTTTTGTTTGGGATTCGTTTGATTTGTTTGTGGGTTTTGTTTCATAGTATTTTCAATGATTTGTTTTGGGTTTGTCTTTATTTTCTATTTCTATTCTCGTTTGTGGGTTTGTAATGCAAATGATGTGTTTGATGAAATGCTTCTATGAACTGTCTATGAGTTGTGTAAGTAGTACTTTTACTCTTTACTCTGTTATGTCCAAAGGGTAGTGGCTGGAGTTACTGGGTTCACACAACTCTGCTGGAACTACCTGAATTTGTATGACTATTTTTTAATAGTTGAAAGGAAATACCATTTTCTATTAAGGGATTTGTATCCAGCACCAAAACTTATCATCATAAATACGTCCATGGAAGCCTTCTCATGATTTATGCCCGGAAATGGTCTGTCCAAGTCATTTGCACACTGCCCTTTTATTGAGCAATGTCTAATTTTAGTGTCAAATTATATAATATCAGAGTTGGATACTTGGATCCAATTATTGTGTTGTTTCAAGTGGCATACAATAATCTTTCCAATTTATTGCTGAGTAGATGTTAATGTTAATTGTGTTAGAAAAATTTGTTAATGCAAAAGTAGTAGGCAATGGTTTGTAATTACTCTGAAATCTTTTTGGAAAAGTATGTTGTTCCATTATTTGCAAAAAAGCATTTTTCTTCATTTTTTATTTTATTTTATTGTATCTGGTGTCAATTTGGTTTGTTTGTACAAACAAACAAGTTAGTGTATTTGTGATGGTTTTAGTGAGATGTACCCAGCATGTTATTAACTGGGATGGCAATAGAAATGGATCTTGTAGTCTTATAATGTTGAGCTTAGCTAAGAATAAAACTTTGGCACAATTCTTTATTGTGTCCAAGTTTTATCTGTTTAGCTAATCATGGTATGTCGTGGTGGGTGGTTTTTTCTATTGGTTGATGAAGACTTTGCAGAACAAGCTCCTCCGCAGTTTCTTCCTTATCATCTGTGGAAGGCCCAGTAAAAAGAGTACTTTAAGAAATTGAATAAGAGTAGTTTGATGCTTTAAAGCTTAATGTTTAGCATCAGATGTTGAGGGTTATTTTTGTGTGTGTTCAGTTGATTATTGCAAGAGAAACTCTTGAAGCCTGTTATGTTACAGATGAAAGTTTTGATTTTTATTGTGACTTCTTGGTTGTTGAAAAGATTTAGCATATGAAAAATAAACAACTTAAATTTGGAAGTTAGGTTGTCATGTTATCTAATTTGCATAGGTATATTTGCTTATTCCTTAATTGTGTGAAGAATGTTGAAATAATTTTGTAACTTATCTATTAGTGGGAATTGAATTTTTAGCTTTATTTTTACTTTTAAAATTCTTACTGCATTGTTGTTTCTCTTAGTGAGAAAGTATTGATTCATTTTTATATGCATAGGATGGCCTAGTATAGATAAACTTTTTGTATGTTTTTTGATTGCTGGATGAAATTGGTTGTCTTTGTTGCAGCAGTGCTGCGTATCTTTGAATTCTCCCATTGCACAACAACCATGTCAACATTCGTTATCAACAAGTTCTATGACTGAGCCTCACCAAAGAAAAAGGAGTAAGAAAGATCCACTAGTTGAAGTTGTTGCAGATATTGGTTCCTCTCTTTTAATAGTTAAGAACTTTAGAATATTTTTTAGTTTGAGATTTTGAATGCTGTGAAAAAACCCATGCATTTGGGCTCTCTCTCTATGCTGATATAGAACATTTTAGTTGTCATTAGTTGACAGGACATTTCATCTTGACAATTTGATTATCAATAGCTTTTTCATTACCTCGTATTTATTAATTGGATTATCAATGATTTTTTCATTACCTCATGTATTTATTAAAACTGTTACTAAAATTAAAATGTAGAAGGATTAAGAAGAATAATAATTAAAAAATATATTTTATTGATCTTAAATCCAAATCCAAATCCAAATTTAGGCATCCAAACAATGAAATTTCAAATGATGAATTTCAAATCCTTTATTGTTTAAAAAGACTCAAACAAGGAATTTTAAAATTAATGGTTTTCAAATCAATGAGTTTCAAATCCAAATCCAAATGTTGCCATCCGAACACAACCTACATGTATCTTATTCGTTTTAATTGATTCTGAAATAGAGCACTACAGAATTTCATAGTGCTTCAAAATAGAAAATAGGTATGTGTGAAATCATATTTTGGCAAAAACGTTAAAGGGTATTAAAGCTATAAGCTTTCACCTGGAAATAGCACATTGCCTCGCTTATTTTTGTATATTGTAATTGATTCAAATGTAAATTCAGTCACATTGCAAATCTCAAGACATGTTAGCAGCAGCAAGTTTCTCCTGAAGCTTTGCAATCCGAGCCTGCATTAGCATAGAATGATCCGAAAATATAAGTGTGACAAAAAGAAAACAAAGGTTGTCACATAGTAACTCCTTGAAACAAATGAATACAGAAACAACCCATACTCATAATCAATTAAATCTTTGACTTCAGAGGTGATGCTATATCAAGAAAAGACAAAGCAAATGTAAAAAAGCATTACACGAAAATCGCAAATAAACTCTACCAACACAATGTAACAACATGAGCAAAATTCTGCACTAATATTAGTTCATCAAAAGTACATAAAGAAAACACACACACACATGTATATAAGTACAAAAGTTCGTCAGTTCTTTGAATGCTCTTGATCTTCGAAGATTTGTGGTGAAAGTTCTTTGGGGCTTTAGAGCTTGAATTCAATGAAGTTTCGATGGGTCAAAGTTTTTGAAGTTTCTGGAGGCTTTAAAGCTTGAATCAAGTAATCTTTGAGACTTGTAAGAATGATTTAGATGAATGTTTGTTTTCGAAAATTTGTAGTGGAAGTTCTTTGGGGCTTTAGAGGCTTGGATCAGTAAAGCTTCACTAATTTATAGTTTCTTGATGTTTATGGAGGCTTTTGAGCTTGATTCCAACGAGCTTCAAGAACTAGAAGGATGACTTGAATGCTTTTGCTTCGAATGTTCTTCGTATTCGAAGGTTGAAGTTCTTCATGTCCTTTGAGGATTTGGAGCTTAATTCCAGCAGAACTTCAAGACTGAGAAGGGTCTCTATTTATAAGAGTCTTAAATAGATTTGAAGGCACATGATTGGTTCATATTAGTGACACGTGTCATGATTTGAATGAAGGACTTTATGTCTTGTTCTCCAAGGGACATACGGCATTATATGATTAGTCAAAGTATTTTAATTTAAAAGAACACATGGAAATATTTGATTTGACTGCTTATGTCATTTAAATTAATACATGCTAACATTTGATTGGTTCCTAGGTATTCTTTGTAATTTTTATTCTTTGACACTTGGAATATTGTCATTGGCCTCTAAATAATGACAGTAGAACCCACTAGGTAGCACATGGGATCTTGTAGTTGGTTGCAAAATTTCTACTTCTACAACCACCCAAAGAGATACAGAACCTTAACTCGCCACCCAAGGATCCAGAAATGGGATAAGAGTTTAAAAGAAAAAAATTCATCTTCTAAAGCACAAAGGCTATATAATTTGAAAATACACCATGCATTTATTTAATTCAGCCAAAATGCTTATATAGAGCTTAGAACAACCCTCTAAGCATAGTAGAACAAAAATAGTAATTAAAACATTAAATATGCCAAACCAAAGTTAGACTTGACTCTTAGGAACAAGAAACACAATAAAAGACTTGTTTGCCTAGGAGAATTAGAACATAAAGTCTAAAAATTCCACAGAAATTACTAATTAAAGACTATTTGACTTCCCTGCAAACGATAACTTAATAATGATATTTTTAGAGGGAAAAAAGGTTCAAAATAATGGGCTGCACTTTCGGACTTCAAGAAAAATATCTAGGCTAGACTTAGCATCAAATTAGGTTTGCTGGTGTAACGACCCTACCCCAACTGTGTAGATATTGTCCGCTTTGGGACCCATACCCCTCACGGTTTTGTTCTTCCCCAGGTTGTGCTGGGGAAAAGGCCTCTCCACATTAAAGGGAGGTCATTCCTTATAAACACATTCTCATGTGATTCCCTAGGCGATGTGGGATTCCATGAAATGCAAAACCCCCCTTTTTGGGTCACTGCAATCCACCCCCCTTACGAGCACACGCGTCCTCGCGTGTGGGACCCACACTTCCGGCTAGGGCATGGCTCTGATACCATCTGTAACGACCCTACCCCAACTGTGTAGATATTGTCCGCTTTGGGACCCATACCCCTCACGGTTTTGTTCTTCCCCAGGTTGCGCTGGGGAAAAGGCCTCTACACATTAAAGGGAGGTCATTCCTTATAAACACATTCTCATGTGCTTCCCTAGGCGATGTGGGATTCCATGAAATGCAAGACCCCCCTTTTTGGGTCACTACAATAATTATGTAACGACCCAAGGAAAAGCGTTAGCCACATCTGCGCTATACCTCAAAAACACTAGTCACAAGTGAGGCTCCTTGCAGTTGTTAATAAAGCCCAATTCAACCCAGTAAATACCCGATGTGGGACTCATCACACACCCACACACATCACACAATCAATCAAATTGGGGTATCACAATCTCCCCCACTTAAATCCCTAACGTCCTCGTTAGGGCCCACTTTGTGGGGTAGTGTCTCCGAGCCCACACGGGGTTACCGAGCCAGCTCTGATACCATATGTAACGACCCAAGGAAAAGCGCTAGCCACATCTGCGCTATACCTCAAAAGGACTAGTCACAAGTGAGGCTCCTTGCAGTTGTTAATAAAGCCCAGTTCAACCCAGTAAATACCCGATGTGGGACTCATCACACACCCACACACATCACACAATCAATCAAATTGGGGTATCACATATTGTAGTGACCCAAAAAGGGGGGTCTTGCATTTCATGAAATCCCACATCGCCTAGGGAAGCACATGAGAATGTGTTTATAAGAAATGACCTCCCTTTAATGTGTAGAGGCCTTTTCCCCAGCGCAACCTGGGGAAGAACAAAACCGTGAGGGGTATGGGTCCCAAAGCGGACAATATCTACACAGTTGGGGTGGGGTCGTTACAGATGGTATCAGAGCCATGCCCTAGCCGGAAGTGTGGGTCCCACACGCGAGGACGCGTGTGCTCGTAAGGGGGGTGGATTGTAGTGACCCAAAAAGGGGGGTCTTGCATTTCATGGAATCCCACATCGCCTAGGGAAGCACATGAGAATGTGTTTATAAGGAATGACCTCCCTTTAATGTGTAGAGGCCTTTTCCCCAGCGCAACCTGGGGAAGAACAAAACCGTGAAGGGTATGGGTCCCAAAGCGGACAATATCTACACAGTTGGGGTAGGGTCGTTACAGATGGTATCAGAGCCATGCCCTAGCCGGAAGTGTGGGTCCCACACGCGAGGACGCGTGTGCTCGTAAGGGGGGTGGATTGTAGTGACCCAAAAAGGGGGGTCTTGCATTTCATGGAATCCCACATCGCCTAGGGAAGCACATGAGAATGTGTTTATAAGGAATGACCTCCCTTTAATGTGTAGAAGCCTTTTCCCCAGCGCAACCTGGGGAAGAACAAAACCGTGAGGGGTATGGGTCCCAAAGCGGACAATATCTACACAGTTGGGGTGGGGTCGTTACAGCTGGAACTAGTGACACTCTGGTGTTAGACTCCCCTTGTTGGAAAGGACTTGCCCCCAAGTCCACTTAGTCCTTTTGATTTCATAGTAAGGAGAAAGATCAGAAACATTGAAGGTTGTTGAAACACCATAATCTCCTAGCAGCTCATTCTTGTAAGCATTCTCACCGATCCGTTGTTGCACCTTAAAAGGTCCATTAGCTCGAGGCTTCAACTTAGAAGATCTTTTGGAGGGAAATCTTTCCATCCTAAGATGAATCCAAACCCAAGTCGCCTTCCTTGAAAAATACTGGTTTCCGGTGCTTATTTGTTTGCTTGCAATACTTCTCATTTTGCTTCCCAATCTTATTTCGAACTTGTTCATTCAATTTCTAGATTTTCTTAGCCCTTTCTTCAGTATCACCACTAAAATTCTTAGTAACAGAAAGTGGTGTCAATTCAAGTGGTCCAGTCGGATTAACACAATAAACAACTTCAAAAGGGCTATGACCTGTAGTTTGGCTAGTGGATCAAATATAAGCAAACTCAGCTTGGGCCAAAAGAAGATCTCACTGTCTAATGTTCTTCCCCACAAAGCTTCTCAAAAGATTTCCCAAACTTCAATTCACAACTTCAATTTGGGCATCCGTTTGTGAATGATAAGAAGAGTCCAAGCTTCCTCCAAACAGTACGCCAAAATGACTTACAAATTTCAAATCACGATCTGAAGTGATAGTTTTTGGATCACCATAAAGCTTGACTCTCTCTCTGAAATACAAATTAGCAATAGAATCCTTGTTTCTTTGAGTTTGAGGCAAACTGAAAATAAAGTCTAAGATGATATCCTTCCATGGAGCCTTGGGAACAAGTAATGGAATGTGCAACTAGGTGTTTTGACTATGGCTCTTAGCAATGTGGTAGGTTCTACAACTTCTCACAAGACACATAACTTCTTGAATAATTGCCCTTCACAAAGAACATTGAGGGATGCCCAATTTGTTGCCTTTGAAAATAAAACCTCCTTGCTTCAAGAAATGATTAACAGCACCCTTAGAACAACATTTCCACACATTTATCAAAGTCTGAATCATCATTATACAACTCCTTGAGAACTTCAAAGCCTAATACTTGCACTTCCATGGTGTTTAGAAAAGAATGACGTCTACTTAATGCATCAGCCACTTGATTCAGTTTACCAGACTTGTGTTTGATAGAGAAAGAATAGGATTGAAGAAATTCAACCCACCTTGCATGTCAGCTATTAAGTTTCTATTGGCTATTCAAATACTTCAAAGCTTCGTGATCAGAATGAAGTAAAAACTCATGTGAAAGGAGATAATGACTCCAATGATCCAAAAGCACAAATAATGGCATAAAACTCTATATCGTAAATAGAATATTTCTTCTTGCATTCATTCAGTTTCTCACTAAAGAAAGCAATAGGCTTTACCCTCATGGCTGAGCACAACACCAATTCCCAAACCTGAAGCATCACAATCAACATCGAACAACTTGTTGAAATCTAGAAGTACAAGAATTAGAGCTTCTATTACCTTCCTTTTGAGCAACTCAAAGCTCTTTTGGGCTTCTTTATTCCATTGAAACTTTCCTCCCTTCAAACATTCAGCAACAGGGGCAATAAGACTACTAAAGTTTCTGATAAAACGTCAATAAAAAGAAGCAAGTCCATGAAAACTTCTAACATCACGGAGAGAATTTAGCATGGACCAACTAAGTATAGGCCTTTATTTTACTTGGATCCATCTTGATTCCATCACTTGAAACAACATAGCCTACGAACACAAGCCTATTAGTTAGGAAATGACACTTCTTCAAATAAGCATAAAGCTTCTATTCATGAAGAGCTCGAAACACCTTATGAAGATGCACCATATGCTCTTGAAGAGTCTTGCTATACACTAAGAGTATGTTTAGTAAATTGTAATAGACACTGTAATGTAATAGTTATTCCTACGATTTAGTTATTCCGTAGTTTGGTTATATTTTTATTACATGGAATAGTCATTCCTTATAAATAGCTATTTTTTAAAATGAAGAATAACTATTCATCTCTAAAAGAATTGTAATAGCAATTTCTTAGTAGGTGTATTAATTTCTAAAATTAATATATTTCCAAATAAACGAACTTTCTATATGCACATAACAATTATGAAAATAAAAAATCATAAAAAAAAAATAACTAATCTCTCTTTCAAATTAAAAAAATATATATTATTTTTTAGGAAATATAATTATATGAGTAAGATATTTCCTTAAATATATCTTAAGTTTAATTTAAAATGCTTTCATTCCATTATCTTCAGTGTTCAATTATTGTGTTGTCACCAAACAATTGAATAGTAATAAGTATTACCTTACATCATCTTGTATTCTTTGAAATACCTATTCCTATTCCTATGTAATTTCCGTTATAGTTTACCAAACGTGCCCCATATATGTCATCAAAATATACAACAAAAAAATGACTAATGAAAGGTTTAAAGATATGACTCATTAATCACATAAAAGTACTAGTAGCATTAAAGAGTCTGAATGGCATCACCATTCACCATCCATTCGTACAACACTTCTCTAGTTTTGAAAGTTGTTTTCCATTCATCACTTGGCCTCATTCGAATTTGATAATAACCACTGTAAAGATCAATCTTGGAGAAAATCATAGCTCCATTAAGCTAGTTAAGAATATCATCAAACCGCAGAATAGGAAAGCGGTATCAAATGGTGATCTTGTTTACTTCCCTACTATCATACTTTCTCTTACAAGACCCTTTGATATCAATTCTTCAACTTGCCTCTATAACTCTACATGCTCTTTCAAATCCATTCTTTAAGCTGGCTTATTAAGCAAAATAGAACCCAATACAAGGTCAATGCAATGTTGCATATCTCTTCTAGGTGGAAGGCCAAAAGGAATTTCATCTGTCAAAACATCACTAAATTTCTCAAGAAATGGTATCAACAAAGAAGGTATGCCCGCTGGATCTTTCTCTTCTCTTACCACAATAGCAAACCCCTCACCATTCTGTCAATGCTTTCTCCACCTCAAATCTAGTTATTAAATTGTTTCCCTCCCCATGAGAAGGTTTGGGAACATGAATTATCCTTAGAGGAGCTAAAATTATTTTAACTCTAACCTTTTCAAAAGAGTAAGTATTTTTGAAACCATCATGACTAGTCTTCCTATCATACTGCCATGGTCTACCAAGTAATAAATGACATGAATCCATAGGTACAAAATCACAAACTACTGCATTATTATAATTATTGTCAATAGAAATCTGAATTAAGCATCTTTTATTTACCTTCACTTCACTTCCTTTGCGAAGCACTTGAGTTTGTATGGTTAAGGATGATTTTCAGTTTTTAACTTCAACTTCTCCACCATGGTTGCTACAACAACATTCTCACAACTTCCCCCATCAATAATAACGTCACAAAATTTTCCATGAGAAGTGCATCTGGCACAAAATATATTGTTCCGAAGCCATTCATCTTCAGCATATGCTACCTTGAGACTCCTTTGAACAACAAGTGACTCTCCTTAATCAACATAGACCACCTCCTCCTCAAAATCAGCATGTTCATGAACTACTAATGCTGACTTATCTTCATCCTTTATTTCCACATCTTCATCCACAAGAAAAATTATCTTGCGATTTGGACAATCAGAAGCAATATGCCCAAGGCATTGACATTTAAAACATCTACGGCCTATACTGGAGGCATTGGGATGATTAAACCTGATGCAGATTCATTCTTTGGCGATCGCTTCACAGTGGCTGTCTTGGGTAGTGCAAAGGCCTTAGAAGTGGAACCATTCCCTCAGTTAGAAATTCCCTCTCGATTATAAGATCAGAAGCTACTGCCACACCTTTCCTTCAATTGCTTCTCCACTTTCATAGCTAGCTTGCAAACATAATTGCAAGTCCAATAGGGTTGTAGTTGAACCATATCACTGATTTCAGCACGTAACCCATCAAGATAGCGGCTATCATTTGTTCCTCTAGTTCTACAACATCACATAGAATTATAAGACGATCAAACTCCGCCATATACTCCACAGAAACTCTTTCTACTTGAAATTATGAAATTTCATAAAAGCATCTTCCTTGTAGTGGTCAAACAAGTATTTTCTCTTGAACTCTCTTTTCATCTTTTCCTATGTCACAATACGATCTCTTCCTTCTCATTGTCGATGCCTCTTGAGATGCTCCCACTAGATCAAAGCATATTCCCTTAGCTTGATAGCAACAATCTTCACCTTGTGATTTTCTGGAACATCTTTGAAATCAAAGATTCTCTCAACAGTAGTTAGCCAATCAATAAAATCATCAAGTTGCGTCTTCCCTTCAAATTCTAGTATATCCACCTTCATATCATAACCTAGTTGTAAGTTTCTAACATAATGAGAATGGGGTTGAGTGCTCCCACCAGAAGAATGACTATAAGCACGATGAACTGGATTCTCCTCTTCATCATCACTAACAGCTTCAAATTTTGAATTATGATGCCTAGGACCACATCCTTGATTCTCATAAAGCTCCAAATGCTCCTGGAGTTGTTGAAGTTATCTCCTTAAATCATCTATTTCCAAATCTTGATGATCTCTCTTAGGTACCTCGACATTATTAACATGTCAATCATGTCCAACCATTAAACCAAAGCTCTGATACCAACTAATACCAGATTTGTAACGGAAAAACCAAATTGATCTAATATGGGAATGATGGATTGAACTAAGCACTAAATAATTAAAGGGGATAAATGGCTGACCACTCTATGGGATACATAAACACCACCCTAAGAGATACAAAACCCTATATCGCCACCCAAGGAATCCACCAATGAAATAAGAGTTTAAAAGAAGAAATTCATCTTCTAAAGCACAAAGGCTATATAATCTGAAAATACACTCTGCCTTTATTTAATTCAGCCAAAAGGCTTATAGAAAGCTTAGAACAATCCTCTAAGTATAGGACAACGAAAATAGTAATTAAAACATTAAATTTGCAACACCAAAGTCAAACTTGACTCTTAGGAACTACAAACACAATAAAATACTTGTCTGCCTAGAAGAATAAAACATAAAGTCTGATAATTCCCTGGAAATTACTAATTAAAGACTATTTGACTTCCTTGAAAACAATAACTTATTAATGATATTTTTAGAAAGAAGGAGAGTTCAAAATAATGGGTTGCACTTCTGGACTTCAAGAAAAACATCTAGGCCAGAGACTTAGTATCAGATTGGGCTTGCTAGAACTTGAAACACTCTAGTGTCACTTCTCGAATACTGAAAAAGAAAAATTCCATTGGCAATCCATTCATACCTTGTGTCACACACACTAGACTACAATTGTTAGGAGTAGGGCCAGCAATCAACATGCGAGTTGAACAATGGTCGTAAGTAGAATTTCCCCTCTTGCATATCAAAGTCGATAAATCCAATGGTTCAGACTAAAAGAAGTTAAAGGTCATAAACATAAATTTTTTAAAAGTGGTTGTAGTAATTCTGGTTTTATTTGACTTGCAATGGCACTTTTCTGTCTAATGGCATTCAATCACAGAATCCATTGACAGTTGTATATTTATGTTTAGCACCCTGAACTTCTTTATGGGGAGACCCAATAAACCATTGTCAATATAGACTAGTTCCACACCCGCACATGGAGGAGGATCTCTCTGTCTATCATTGTTCAACTAAATATTCAAGGAAAGGAAGCAAAATATTTTGATAAACTAGAGGGAAAATAAAATATATCAGCATAATATTAGAGAAACTGATTCAAATAATGACATGCATTTGGGAAAATACTACAAGAGGAGAGGGAAGGATAATTCAAATGAAATTAAGTAATTTGGCAAGATTCTTAACTGGAACTTGCTTGAAGAGTTCAAATGCAGCTTTCCATTTTGAATAATTTTCAGTCCTTTCATACTAATTCCATTGGCTGGTAGTAAGCTTAATTATGCATGAGACTGCGAAGTCTATATAAGGCATGTATTAGTGTTGGGTAGATAGAAGACTAAAAAAGGCATGTCTTAATGTTTTTGGAAGTTAAATTTGGGCAGAGGCCTGTATTAGGTTTGGTGTTTTCAGAAGTCAATGAAATTCAGTAAGTAGAGGCCTACAAAGGCATATATTAATCTTTTCTAAAGGAAAGGAGATAATAAAAGAAAATGGCAGTTCGTTTGATGTGCAATGCATCTTTCTTTTGGGTGTGATGCTCAAGGACACTAGTTTGATGCTAGGTTGATTTTTCTTCTTCTATCTATTTCTCTCTGGTTCTCTGCTCCATTCCAGATCCTTACTGCGATTATTCTTCCCTAACCACAAATATCCCAGCCCAAACACAAACAAACCTAATCTGTACACCCTAAACCAGCCCCAAGATTCTTAGTTACTGGGTGATGAATATGAGATCCTGCATCAGATAGAATGATACCTTGAATGATTTGGAACGGCGAACCGAAGGATCTATATGCAAAGATGTTAAATATGAACTCTCAGCTGAATCAAACTGGTCCGTAGCTAAGAAAGCATCACCCAGGCAGATATAAGCCTGCAAAAGATAAATTAGTAATAACCACACAAAAAAAGGAAGAAAAAAATAATTATATATCAACATCTTGTTCACCTGAGCAATGCATAAATAAATAAGTTCAAAATATAAAAGGCAATATTATTTCAAGATAGGTCCCAATTTTAATATGAGGGAACCGCATGGCAGAGAGCTATAGATTGATTTGTACTTGACAGCTTGTCACATGGCAGAAATTTAGAAAAGACTGGTCCGGTTTTTAAGGTTCTATGGCGTGGCATAATGCTTCTCATTAATGTATATTTAAAAAAATCACCACATGGAAGAAGCCTCAGTGGCAGCTCCCTCAAATTCCGAATTCACAAAAATATGACATATAACATGGATGACCATCGAACATATTTTAGGAAGCATTCCATCATATTTGTAAATATTTGCACTTGTCTAATAGTTTGTAGACCACTTGTACAGTGATCGTAAACCAAAATATGCATGCTTGACACACGATCAAACACGAGAGAGAGAGACATATGTACATAATGCATAGTAAATAGGTAAAAAGATTCACATCACCACCATTTGGAACAATTTATTTGTCTCATTCACAAATTATATATATTGTTGTAATTGACAATTGAATTTCTTTTTGATACATCGATAATTGGGGGTGGAAGGATTTGAAGCCTAAATATCTCCCTTAAATCTTACTTAGATGTCAACAAGTATTTGTGGACATCATTTCGTCTTCAGCAAAATTTGCTTAAATATTGTAACTTAAAATGGTAAAGCACAAAATTCAAACAAGAAGCACAGTAATTACAGCAACAAAGACTTACTATCCCCTGACTTCTGAATGGATAGACACATCATATTAAACCATTCAGAAGTTGATTACAATTTATAGGATTTATGTAAACAAGAGAGAGACAACAGGATGTGCCCCATTGGACCAGAACTCAATCAAAACCAATTTTCTAACAAAACTACTAATAAATAAATAAATCTTTACCCAGGAGATTCAGTTCAAAAAGAATGATACAATATTCTGTTGGCAATCATCAATATGCGTGAACCCATCCCTTCTCAAGGTAGAATGACTACAATTTGTATGCATTATTTATTTTAGATTGGGAGCTTTAAATATGCCAGCTACCAGAAAGCATGGAATTCATTTCATTGTATCAAACACCTTGACCTTGTCATAAAATGGAAGTTAACTGATTCCAAGAATCTCACAACTTGTTATTAATTAATTTGATAATTTCACGAATAAAAAGGAATCCGCAGTGCCAATTTGTTAGAAATAATAATAATAATAATAGGTTACCTGAGGATAGTGAGGAGCAAAATTCAAAGCTTCTCTGGCATCTTCAAGAGCCCCTGAATAATTTCCCAACGCTAACCTTGCACGAGACCTGAATAGTAATAATAATAATATATTAGATAGCACCAAATGGTTTTAAATTCAATCAGATGAGGTGGGTAAAAGTACCTGTCCAAATACAAAATATGGATAGCACCAAATGGTTTTAAATTGATGGCCTGTGAGAGCAGGAGGTCTGCCTGGGAGAAATTAGCCTGTGAGAACTCATTCTCGGCACTCTTGCTCAGTGCTAAAGCTTCCAGACTCAGCCTGGCCACCGATGAATCATCATCTCCACCGCATAATAATAATTGGACCATGATGTGGGCAGCTCGAGCAGGTGTACCACAGTGTCCCACTATAACTGGATTGGGTAGAGCCACTAGGTTAGGGCCTGAGCCACAACGGCCCAAGCAGCCACAGGACTTGACGGTCAGGTTTGGAGGGGCAAGAGCCAAGAGTGTTTCTAAGGTTTCCAGGGAGCCTTGCCTGCGACATGTTCGGTTCGTGCAAACCCTTATTTCTGAGATTTCTCTCTCTCTCTCTTTCCTTTCTGCCTTAATCATACTACTCATTCCTCTCTTTTTTGATACTCCATTTCCGTTTGCCTTGCCATTCCTCATCCACCACCTCCGTGACCATAATAATGATGACGATGATGATTCTTTAATAATAAGTAATGGACTTCGACTTCCTGCTTCACAGATGTTACAAATTAACCTCACCCTAACACTTCCCTCCATTATATTTGCTGTTTCCTTCCTACCCGCTATCTGTTTAGCTTTTTGATATCACTCACAATTTTTTATTTTATATATATATATATATATATATATATAAAATAATTAATTGCCGAAATGTTTGGTTTCTTGTTGAACATTCTTCTTGCCACGTAAGAGCATTCGTAAGCAGTGGAGCTAAAAATTTAGCTTTTTAGCTCCACCAAAACTTACTTTATCTATTTTACCTATACACACGCTGTAACAGTGGATCTATTTTAGCTTTCTACACAATAAAATAATATAAACATCACAATAAAATAATATATCCCTACAATAAAATAATATATCTCACTATCAATAAAACATCCACAGCACAACCACAACCACAACCACCTCTGCCATCAACCACAGCCCAGCCATAACCACCACCGCCGCCGCCGCCACCACCACCATCAGCAGTCCACAGCAGAAGAAAAAAAAAAAAAAAACAAACAAACAAACAAAATCACCAATCTTTTTCCTCAATGTAGACCAAACAAAATCACTAATCACAAACAAAATAAAAAAAACCAATCACAGAGCTGGAGATGGAGGACTAGGCGGAGGCGTGGGTCGGAGACGTGCGGCTTGGGGCTTCGATCGGCGGCTGGGACGGCGTGGTTCTGACGCGATCGGTGGCTGGGACGGCGTGTGACTGGGACGGCTGGGACGAGAGAGATGAGCTTCAGTCAGATGAGCTTCAGAGTGAACGAGAGAGAAGAATGAAAAGCATTGGTACAGTGGAATATTTTAATGTGCCAGTGGAATAAAATAATAGTTCTTTTTTTTAGCTCTCATGAACAGTACACATCTAAATATAGATGTGTACTGTAGCAGTGGAGCTAAAAAAAATAGATTTAGCTCCACTGCTGGAGCATCATTTTAGTTGCAGTGTAGCTATAATATAGCAATATAGCATTATAGCTACACTGCTGCAAATGCTCTAAGTACATAAATTTATACCATATTTACAATTTAGATCACCAAAAACGGTTTATGCACGTACACTGTTTAAGAAAATTGTAATATTGTTTAAAAACTAAAAACATGTTTTTAAGTACATTTACGAAATGGGCCCTTAGAACGTTTCAGTAATACTATCTACTCATTGTTTCAGTAAATGCTGAAATTCTGAACCAACATAATTTGTCATACCAAAAGACACCACCTAAACTAACGAAGTTAAATAAATTCCATTCAAAATGTTTGTTCCAATCTCTAACTGTCGTTGTACAAGAAACACTTCAAAACCACAGAAATTCCCAATCAGATCTAAGAGACCGCCTCTCATGGGGTATTAAGACAAATCAAGTTACAGAGATTAAGACGATTCTGTTGGAGAGAGGCTACAATTATTTCTCTTAATGGGTTTTCGCCAGAATCATCTGGCTATTGAGGAGACGATGTTGGGTTTGGTTTTTAATTTTGTTATTAATCTTGATTTGCGTTGCTTTTATGTTTATTTGAATTAAATCTTCAGATGATACAGTATTGGAAGTGAAAAAATTAAAAAAAAATTAAAAAAACTCTCTTCTCAAATCTCTTAAATGCAAGACCATCTCCTTCAAAATCTTTATCTTTCAAACGCAAAAACTCTCCTTTTCCCACGCCCTCCTTTTCTCAGCCTCTCCATTTATCCAGTTCCAAAATCAACCAAAGCTTCAACTTTGAACACACCCATTTGCAATTTCCTTAGAAGATCGTCACCGCAACTCCACCTAAATCAATGTAGGCAAATTTTGTGGTAATTTTTTTAAAAAATTTATGTTTCCAGGCACAACCCACTTTAATACTAATTGTTTTCCTAGCCCCATCACATTGTGTATTCCAATCAAACTTAGATTTAGAAATAGTTTTGTATTATAAATATTATTTTTATAATATTTATTGGCTATTCTTGTCTTTGTATTATAGAATTTTTTTTTTGGTTATTTGTTGTGTCTGCTATTGTTGTTGTGTTGTGTGAGAACTGAGTATTGTTTTCTATGGTTATGTATATTATGGTTGCTTTGTAGATAAAATAAAAAGAGTTATATAGTACACACTGAATCTAGATTACGGGAACTATATTATTATTTAAAATTTTTATAATTTAGGACTTTTGATTTATATAAGTTATTATTATTTAAAAACTTTCATTAATTATTAATACACATTGAATCACTTGATATTTTTTTGATCAATGCCTATTAATGCAGATGCAGTATGTATATTGCGAATGCCTATTTGTGTTTTATAGATTGAGATTTTTTTTTTTTTTTTTTTTGAGTAAAGGAGCTCCTAAAAATTTATTTGTTACAGTTGGTCCTTTCATTTATTTGTATATATTAGGTAATGAACAAAGACAATTAGAAAAGATTGAGAAGCAAGAAACTGCAGGTCTTCTCACAACATACTTAAAGCAACAGAAAGTCAGAAAGGGAAAAGGGGAGGGGAGGGGACTAGTACATTGGTGAAGAGGGATGTTTGATTGTAAAAGGGGAGAGTTTGTGTTTTGTTTTTTATATGATTTGTAGTGTAGTTTTTTGGCCTTTTAGAATCTGAAAGTTCCTGAATACTTAAAATGAAGGGTTCATTTTTGTGATCACATGTTTATTATGCTTCTTTTTTTTTTTTTCGTTTGCATCCTATTGATCTTATGCTACTGGAATCGTTATTAACCTTAAAAAAAAAAAACAAACAAACAAAAAATTTATTTGTGAGTTTCCTGTCATTTTCTTAAAGATTATGGTGCATTCTAATTTGGGTTCAGTTCAGAAACTGAGGCCCCACTTGGTTGATGCCAAGAAATAATTTACGTGGATAAAACATATAAATTAATATATGTAAATATAAATGAAGTTCAAAAGCCAAAAATGCTACTCTGAGATAACAGGGCTCTGTTTTTATTACTTTTCAAAACTATACTATAATCTCTGACATGTAACTTTCTGAATTCTTAACTAAATTTTGTGGGGTGTATATGGTTGTGGTGCAGTGGGTATTCTTTGCTTAGGGATCTCCAGTACAACAATGGACTTGCTTTCATTGAGAAAGAGAGAGATGCTCATTACTTGCTCAATCTTCTGCCTCCAATAATTTTGTCTCAACAACTTCAGGTTGTATTAGTGATATTGGCTTATGGCATCGTTTTATCTGATTCATTGTTCTCATAGTTTGAATTTTCACTGACACTTTTTTGTATTTTACTAATCCCAAGAGAAGAAATTGATGCAGAACATCCGACAATATCAAGTCTCACTGCAAAAATACATTGCCTTGATGGAGCTTTAGGTAGGACTTAGGAGTTTCACCATCATTGAATTTAGTTTTGATGATGATTGTTGTACATTGTTTGCATATGGTAACCACATACAGACAAATTGTCTGATACTATTTTGGATAGTATTGAAAATGATTGTCTTGTGCATAATGACATTTGGACTGATTGTGTATTTTCAAGTTTAGGATCATCTTGAGGAGTTTCACCATCATTGAATTTAGTTTTGATGATGATTGTTGTACATTGTTTGCATATGGTAACCACGTACAGACAAATTGTCTGATACTATTTTGGATAGTATTGAAAATGATTGTCTTGTGCATAATGACATTTGGACTGATTGTGTATTTTCAAGTTTAGGATCATCTTGAGATGTTGAGACATTGTAGCACTATAGTTAGTTTAATTATGGTGCCTTAACATTTTTATTATTTCTTTATTTCCTTCATCTTTCTATTTTTGGTATAATTAAACCCCTTTCTTTAATGAGGCTTTCTTGGAATGCATGTTTGTGTGCTTAGAATTCTGTGGAAAGACAAATGGACTTAATTTATCCTTATGTGATGAATGAAGTCCTATTGAAATTTTGAAAGAGGGGTAATACAAATATTTTTTTTAAAAAATTTATGTTTTATTTTTTACAGGAAGGGAATGAAAGGCTGTTCTACAAACTTCTCATCGATAATGTTGAGGAATTGCTCCCAGTTGTCTATACTCCAACTGTGGGTGAGGCATGCCAGAAGTATGGGAGCATCTTCAAGCGCCCTCAGGGTCTTTACATAAGTTTGAAAGAAAAGTATGAATTTCTGTTTCTGCTGTAACTATGTGCAACTTAGAGCTACTTTAGTCATAATATGAATGAGTGCTCAGATTTTGCAGGGGCAAGATTCTTGAAGTGTTAAAGAACTAACCTGAGAGGACTATTCAAGCAATTGTTGTGACGGATGGTGAGCGAATTTTGGGACTTGGGGATCTTGGTTGTCAGGTAGTTATGTTGTCAATCATCGTTTTTAAATTCTAAACTTATTAAACAGGGTTCTATGTAAATTATTGGGCTGTAAAAGTGAACTAGCCTTCACATGATGGTGTTGGATATGTTTTAGAGGATGGGGATTCCTGTGGGGAAATTGTCTTTGTATACAGCACTCGGAGGTCTTCATCCTTTTGCAGTAAGTTTATTCAAATAAAACTTGTGGTTCTTGCTTCATTTTACTACATTGTAAATTGTTGGTCACATGATGTACTTTGTTTTAAACCTTAGGGATCATTTCTAAAGGCCAAGCAAAACCAAGTTCAAAATAAAAGCCTTGGTTGTAATCACATAATATCCCTTATTCTGATCAAGAATTGTATGGACTATCTTCTTGTAGTGTTTTCCTATAACAATTGATGTGGGGACAAACAATGAACAGTTGTTGAAAGACGAGTTCTACACTGGGAAGGTTTCATAGTTTACATTTGCACCTTGCTCCAATTTTGGTTCATAAATTTTTACTAGTGATAGTATAATATACATTCCCTAAGGTGATTTTGACAATTCTTTTCAGGAATATTATGAACTTCTGCATGAGTTCATGTCCGCTGTCAAGCAGAACTTACGTGAATTTTCAATAGTACTTAAATTTTAAATTAGTATACATTTTTTTATTTAAAATTAAGATATAAAGTGGATGAGTTTAAAATTGATCATTGCCAAAATATAATTGATTGAATGCTCTACATCATATCATCAAGAATGTATCGTATTTATTTTTTTTCACTTGAATTGGATTAATACATAATATTGCATACTAAACCAAATTAAACAACTTCAACATCACCAAAATAAATAAGGACAATGAAGTGCTTTGTCATAGCATGGGCAAACGTACCTTTCAAATTGGTGAAGAAACATTATGCACATATCTTTTTTTTTTTTTTTCTTTTTTTTGGGGGGGTGTGGTTTCTTTTAGGTTGAAGATTTAAATAAATGTCTGAACTGAAGTTCCTATTTGCATGCGAAAAATTTTCCCAAAGTTCAAATACTTAGAGATCATTGAAAATATTAGTATGGCTTGGCCTTTTAGCTGCCCAATAAATATCAGGATGTCTATTTGATAGCATGGCATGATAGGATAGTACGGTCATTTTAACAATGCCTTCAATATTGTAACTGATTTCTCTCAAGATGCTAGTTAAATTATATTAAGGACTAAAAGGGTGAAGTTCTTCTTTTTCTCATTCGTTACTATTAGCAACAACATCACCCGGCTGCATTTCTGTTCCAGGTTTTTTAGACGAATCAATATAGGAACCAGAGGTTGGATTACCCAGAGTTCGTGCTTGATTTTGAGGAGATTTATGTTATTGATTCCAAAACAAAATCAATTATCAGAGCTAATTTTTTTGAGGATATTTGTTTGTGAATATTAGTTTTAAAATGGCAATGACTATTCTTCTTATGCTTCTTGTGGATGTGGAGTGGCTATTTGCTTCACTTTGCTTAAGCAATTTAGTTATAGGACCATGTTTCCAAAATGAAATGGTGATGCTTTAGGTTATTGTTGAAAAATTTTAGGTTCTTCTCCCCCCCTGCCCTCCAAAAAAGAAGGATCCCTGAAAAGGAAGTGGAAATTTCTTATGATACAGATTTATGCAATAGCCATCAATCAAGGAGTTCCATTTCCTTTTTTTTCTTTTTGCAAAACATTAAAATATACTTAATTATATGTAGCTCAGTGTGACGCCCCAAGCTTTAAAAAAAAAAAAAAATCAAATTTTTATGGAGACCCACGTGACCCCAACTACCCCATTATTTCCCCACCACTCATTTCTTTCAAATTATCTCACTATCTCATTCTTCTTGGCCGGCCAGCTCTCCTCACTTTGTTCTTTCTCTTACTTTTTTTTCCTTTTCACTCAACACAACACAAACTCTCCTCTCTTTACTCCCTTACTCTCCCGCCGGTACCACTCCTCACCACTTCCACCATCATTTTTCAGCAAGATCAAGCTAAAACTTCATAGGAAAAAGGTAAGGCTCACTCATCTCCACTATTTGAGGTAAAAAATATCTAATATTTTTGGTGGGTTTATATGCTTTTGCTTGAGGTTATGTTTATCTAAACTTTAATAATAATACCCATGTGATTTATGAGTATTAAAAGTGATATTTATGTGTTTTTATGTATGGGTTTTGTCTTGGTAGATTTATTTGATGAGTGGGTTTATAGTTTTTACAATGGTGATTATCTAAGTGGTGAAAATTTGGGAGTTTTGGCTTTCTAATGTGAAATAGTTGGTGAATCTAATTTTTATTGTGTATTTGGAGCTAGTGGAGGATTTACATTTGGGGTTTGTAATGGTGGGTATTGTTATATATGTTGTTGTTTTATGGGTCTCTTGAAAATGACGTGTATATTGAGAAGAAATTCATAAAGTGTTAGGGTCTCTTATGGTAAAGGTGAAGCTTGGAATGACATGATGATAAGTTGGAGTCTATGCCTCGTAATGAAATTGTTGAGAAACTTTGTGAGTGGAATGTATTATTGATGAGGTTAAATATTAGGCTTGCCTAATCAAAGTGCTTATTTGGCAATTCCTAATTTGTAGCTAGATACAATTTCAAGCCTTATGCTTATTGTGATAGGTTTGCTTGATATTGTTTAGGTTCTAGCTAATCTCCTTTGGAGCTTGGAGAGTTAAGCTTTTTGCAGGTTGCAACGTAAGTAGCTTTTAATGGGATTTTTGGAAAATAACGACGTTGCATAAAACGTTATTTTTTTTTGGGTCAAACACATTTTGCAAAATGCATTTGTCGGATTATGTTTTCTTAAAAAGTATTGTTTTGTGACCTTATTGTATATGACTATTTATGGAACATGCATCATATTTGGTAATGCAAATGGGGAAATGCATGATTTGTTAGATTGGAAATGATAAGCATCTTTTATAAAATTCTTGGGAATGGATTTATTGCATTATTTGCAAATTCTAAAGATGTTTTATCTTGACTTGTGATATTTGGGAAATTGATAGAAAATCTTATTGATAAGAAAAATTTTGGAAAATTTGAGAACCTTGTGAATATATTAAAGATTTCAAAGGTTTTTGTGGAACTACTTGAAATTGAACTATGTTTTGATTTCATGTAAACTGTGAGCTCTTCATGTTTTTACCCTTGGGCTATGACATGTGATTACCCAGTGATTACCTAGCTAGATACTATAGTCTCTGTGACTTGGTATCTTAGCACCTATCTTTGTGATGGTTATGGGTTCCAGTTTTGTGTCGGCAAATTAGTTCCGGCTTTGTGTCAGCAATTGTCATGTGGCCTTGGGTTAGATTTTCTTGTTTGGAACGGTGTTGTTATTGCTCACAATGTATAGTACGTATTTTCATATTGAGATATTTTGAGCAATATATATATATATATATATATATGTAATTTTATGAGAGCATTTTGAGAAGTTTTGTGCCATATCATTTCATTTATTCTTGTCATATTATTTTTAGAAATGGCTTTGTAGAAATTATTTGGAAATTTTCAAATTAATACATGATTTGTAAATTGTTATCATCATGAAACTTGCATTTCCCCTACCCCTATTAATTATGCTACTTACTAGACTTTGTTTCATTCTGTTATTTTATAAACTTTTTCAGAGTAGACAACAATATTTTGAGATAACTTTTTGGTGGTTAACAGTAGTTAGACTAACTGCTGATGGAGGCTGAACTTTTGTAATGGAAATATTAGATGATGTACATCTTAAAATAGGCTTGACTCATTCTTTGTATATTATAGTGGTTGTGATGTTATTTCCACTGATGGGACAAGCTGATGATATGTAATTATTTATTCAGACCTCTATTCTTTTGTGGCTAATGGTCATTGTAATTATTGGTTAGAGCTCTGACTTACTTTGAGAGTATATTCAATGGAATTATTATGATAATTCTTGATGTTGGTACTTGATATGATTTATGTGGATTGAATTGTCAAAAAGGAAAAATCTACAGGTACTTGAGACGTCTTTCTCATGCTCTGGACCCTTTGAGGTTTGGGGCATGACACTCAATCTCCAATTTTCCAATTTATGATGGCACTTGGAGAGCCTCTAAAATGGGAAAATCTTAATGAGTGTAATATAAGATTTTAGCAGCATAATAGTGCTCAATACATAAATTTATTGCTTTCCATTTTTTCATCTTTTCACATCTGAAGCAAAATCTTCACATGGAGCTCACTATTATTACTTGGAAGAAGATATTTTGTATTGACGCAAGATTTTGATGTTTGACACAAGATTTTGTTATTACCAAAAGAAGACTTAAATTGTTGTTTTAAATTATAGGAAAGAGCCATTAATTTTCAGATTGTGTGGTGTGTGTGTGTGTGCATTTTCATATTGTTTTTAATCTTTAAGGGTGTTTTTTTTTTTTTTTTTTTTGTAAATTATTACTTAAATTTTAGGTCTGCTACATTTCAACATGTTTTGTTTTAGTGTATGATTCCTCATGGTGAGAACCTTAAAAAGTTTTTCCATGTATTTCATTGGTTATTCATCTGTAATTCTGGCTTTCATGTTGCTTTAAACATGTGTTAAGGATTGTGAGAAGGTTTCCTTGGAGGTAGCAACTGAGAGAGTTCTCGCTGAGATGACCACTGAGCTCCACTGTTTGCTATTTATGAAGAAACATATAAGGCAATCTCATCAGTGGCAGCTCTAGGAATTTTGTTTAGGGGGGTCATTAATATACTTAAATTAAAAAAAAATATATTAAAAAGAGAACTTGAATATATCAAGTTATCGACCCAAAAAAAAAAAAAATGAAGTTTTACAATTTCCTTCTACAAGTTTTCAAATTTTGAATTGTTACATGATAGTTCATTATGAGTATTTATTGCCAATGTGGATAACTATGACCATTTAATTTTGTTAAGTTTGTCTAACATTTTTGAAAGCTCGAAAACGTGTTGAAAAACACAAGAGCTGTTTAGACCCCCTGATTAAAATTACGGCTCGATAGATTTTACACAACTTTTATACAAAGTGCGGAATAGTGTAAAAGCGAGCGGATGAACAATAAAGCTACTCTAATCCATAAACTAAACAACACAACAGTATAATGGAATAAAACAAGAGTAGGGAAGAAAGATGCAAACACAGAAAACACCGAGACGTGTTCTCGAAGAGGAAACCGAAGAACTCGGCGAAAAACCTCTCCGCCGCCCTCCAAGCGGAAATCGATCCACTAGACAATCAGTTGGGATACATGAGTAAGCAAGAGACCCTCCAAGCCTAATCTACCCGATGTACCTAAGCCCTCCAAGCTCCTACTCCAACAAGGCTTCTCGGAACCGTGTCTTGTCTTAGTTCTCCGGATCCCGCAACAAGCTCCATGTTGCATCTGCCATTCTAGGCTTCTTCCAATGCTTCCCAGCAGCACCAAAACGTCACTCAACACTCTCAAAAGGTGTGGTAAGTGTTTGGGCTGTCAACCTCTCAATGGTATGGAAATGGAGAGGGAAGGGTTGAGGAGATACCACAAGCAAGTGTATAGAGAAAGGTGGGGATGACAATCTCTAATTGCAAATGTGTTTAGCTAGGGTTTTCTCTCTGAAGCATTCCTCAACATTTGTGGGTAATGAGGGTTTATATAGGATAGGTGCAAAATGTGTGAGTCAGTCAGTACAGGCTGGCAGAACAGCATGTCTCGCGGGTGTCTCGCGGGAAGGCCTTACCCGCGAGATACTCGCGAGAGACAGCTGTCTCCACCTGGCCTGACTCTTCGCATTCCAGCATGTGCAGGGCACATGCCTCACTTCGCGAGAAGCTTAGTCGCGACATACCCGCGAGATTCCTTCAGCTTCCAATTTTGCTTGAGTCTTCACACACTCTCTATCATACAACCCTTACATCAATTCCCACAATAAATACAAGGTATAAACGATTGATAAGAATTACAATCAAATTTGGCACGGAATAAAAGCCAACAAAACACATAGTTGTAAATCACAACTTTACAATTTTTATTTTTATGCAGTTGTTATTATCTATTAACTAGTCGCATACCCGCACGTTGCACGTGATAATTTTTTTAGGATGGTCTCATTAAATATTTTATTAATATTATAATTTTAGTTATTAACCATTGGTTTTTCATTAGTTTTTAAGTTAATAAAAACCTTAAATATACCTTTTTTTACCTTTACACACACACACACACACACACACACATATATATATAGTGAATCTTTACACGTACCTTTAAGAAAACTCTATATATTCCATTTTTTGGATGCGTAAAATTATAGACTACTACTCTATAATGATAGTGGCTAATTAATTTTATATATATTTTTTAGTGATCTCATTTGTAACGTTTTTTACCATTATCATATATTTACTTACTAATAATTTGCATAACAAAGATGATAAATGAAAGGTAGCATTGTTCATTAGATTTTCGAAAGTAATAGTGTATGAAAATTATTTATTTATATATATATATATATATATTATAAATAAGGTTAAATGAAATGTTAAAAAATGGATTTTTGAATTTTCTAACTTTATTTCTTATGTAATTTCTACAACTATTAGAGAACATTTCTTTTTTAGTTATGATTAATATGGTTTCCATATTTAGAGTTTGATTAGTTTTAAATTTAAATTTAGTACTATGATGGTATTTAATTGTTGATTGTTGATTTAATTTTTTAAGTGAATTTAACGGTTTGTGTTACTACACTATAAAATTTTTAATGTTCTCCACACAGTAATCTCTATTTTATTTTTTACTTCTCCTTACAATCTCTTTGTTTTCCAATCAACGATTACTAATTGACGTTTGATTTTTTTTTTCTTTATCTACTCTTTATTTCTTTGTATTGGTTTTTTTTCTATACCATCTCTCTCTCTCTCTCTCTCTCTCTCCATTGGCAACTAATCATTTTCCAAAATTTGATGATAATTCTATGACATTAAATATGCATTATTAGTTTTTTTTTTTATTTTAATTTAGTGTTTCTAACTTGATTTGTTTTGTATTTCATTCTTCCTTTGATGCATTGGGTGTGAGAATGAGTGTTTTCCTAGCATTACTCCACTTAATGTGGACAATTTTATTTATTTAATTTAGGCAAAATATTATATTTTAAATAATTTAAAATAAAAAAGGAGTGAAAATATAAATAATTTAGTAATATATATGGGGGATGTGGCTGAATCTTAATGTTAAATAAAATGATATGAGAAAAAAAAAACATAACAATAAACATTAACTTATCCAAATAATTCTATGTAATATAATAATAGTACATTCTTATATACTATTTTTAATTATTTATAATGCAATATGATAATATTTAACAATCAAAGTCATAAAATAAAATAAAATAAAATAAACTTAAAACACAAAACTAAATCCCATCAACCAAAATAGAGTTCTAAAGAATACAAAACTTTATCAAGTTAAAATAGAGATGCAAGAAAAATAAAAATAAAAATCCACCAAAAAATTGAGGGAGAAAGAGTGGGAAATAACCACTTTTTTGTGAGAGAAAATTATGTAAAGAATGGAAGAGTGAATGACAAATTTATACTAAGAGGATGATAATAAAAAGAAACAAAATAAAGGAAGATAAAAGGAAAGAGGAAGAGTGATATCAAGGTAGAATGTTTGGGGAGATGAAAAGGTAAAGAGAAGAAGAAAGGTTAGAGAAAGTGTAAATGTTAAAAAAAATGAGTACAATTTGATGAGTACAATTTTCTTTTATATATATATATATATATATATTTAGAATACTAAATATTTTTAACATACACACACGGGGAAAGGGGAGAATGCCTTAAATAAACTTACAATGGTGTATATCCAAAAGGACCTAACTCTTGAATATACAGCACAAACTTTAAACCTCTTTAACTCACACTCATTTTCCAACGTGGGATTAACCCACTAATTTTTCTTTTAAGAATACTAAATATTTTTAATACACACACACACGGGGAGAGGAAGAATGTCTTAAATTTTATTTTATTTGAATTTAAGTAAAATATTACATTTTTTATTTTTTAAAACAAAAAGAGGGAGAAAATATAAATAATTTAATGATAAGGAGTATGTGGTTGAATTTCAATATTGAGTAAATAGAAGAGAAGAAAAAAATAAGAAAAATTAAAAGATATAACAATAAACATTAAATTATCCAAATTATGCTATGTAATGGAATACTATTTTATTTTTATCTACTATCTTTAATTTTTTATAATGTAATCGGATAAAATTTAACAATCAAAGAGCCAAATAATAATAATAATAACTTAAAACACAAAACTAAATCATATCAACCTAAATTAGAGTTCTTAAAAACACAAAAAATTATCAACCTAAAGCAGAGATGCAATAAAAAATAAAAATCCACCAAAACATTGAGAGAGAGAGAGAGAGAGAGAGAGAGAGAGAGAGAGAGAGAAAAAAAAAACATTTTTGTGAGAGAAAATTATGCAAAAAATGGAAAAGAGTGACAAATTTATAGTAAGAGGAAATTGATAAAAAGAGACAAATAAAGGAAGATGAATAGTAATATTAAAGTAGAGGGTAGTGGGGAGATGAAAATGTAAGGGAAGAAGAAAATTTGAAGAACGTGTAAATATTTAAAAAATAAGTGAATGTAAAAAAAATTATAAGAAAATTGGAAATAAAAAAGAAATATATATAGATGTTAAAACCGACAATGGTGAATATGTAAAGTCAATAATCTATTTATATATATATTTGTAAAAAAAAAAGGAATAAATAATAAATAATAATTACATAGTGAATGACATGGCGATAAGGTGGCGCAATAAGAGTTCAGCAGCAATAAATGCTACGCTTCAGCTTTTAGTAATATATAGATATAGATTTGTCATTGTTTTTATAAAAAATATTTTAAACTAAATGAATAAACTTAACTCATTGGATCTATATTAATTATTGACGCACACAACCACACTCATTCATACATAAAATAATACACTATGTGTCTATTTAACCAATTAAATGCTTGAACAATCACTAACTTTACAATTTTTCTTCTTAAATTTTTCTGACTTTATAACAAAAAATTTTTATAACATGATAACAATACACACACATGTAATAAACCCTCTCTATTTCCTAATTATTAAATTATATAAAGTTATATTATATTTAAACTATACACACAAATATCCACACGCATCATTATTCACACAAATAATATTATAACAAAAATAATGCACACAATTAATATTAGACACACTTACACACATATAATATAAATTTATAATAAAGAGTGATACCTACAGTTCACAAACACTTACTTGTTCTCTTAGATTTGGAAATACTTATAGTAAGGTTGTATAAGATTTAAGTTAAGGTGTCCAAAAATGATAGGCCAAGAATATATTGACCCCTTGTAATGAATTAACCAAATAATTAGTCAAGTTAATTAATTAATTCAATTAGTATGCAATAAGCATGGTAGCACAAACAAATCACCAACTAAGTTAAAATGTAGTAGAAAATAAATTGACACGGTGATTTGTTTACAAATGGGAAAAATCTACACGGCAAAAACCTTAAGATCACCACTCTCGAGAATCCACTATTATCACAACAAGTAGTTACAAGTAAAAGAATCTCAATACCTTATCCCAGTACTCATGAAACTCATTGGTTACAAAACCCTACGATGTACAAACACAACAGCTTCTTGAATAGAAAGATGAACTAGGACATATGTCTCCAGTTCACAATATGTTTGTGAAAAACTTTTGCATTGAGTTGCATCAGCTGTGACGGCCCTTAAAACAATCCTTATATATATTTAGGGTTGTGAGAAAAGAAAGCTCAAACATCTATTCATGGATTGGAGTGAGATTAGCTCTGAGAAACTGATTTTCATAAACCTCAATGGATACCCTATTTGTCGAGCAGCTGTCGAGTATCAGGTTGAAACAGTTTTTTAAACCTCGATAGATACTAGCTGTCGAACTAGCTGTCGAGATTTAAAATCCAGCACTTCTCCACTTGATTATTAGACAGACTTGCATGGCTTTAACACTTGAACTTGAAATCTTGTTCCTTGAAGTATTAAACACATTCTAGATCTACCCAATTACAAATAAAATACGTTTTGTCAAAGGATTAGCCAATTCTATATTGATATATGTTTCTAACATGATTCACATATGTCCTAACAAAAAATATTTTTAAGAATAAATTAAAGTATTAAACTAACAAAAAAAAATTATATATATATATATATATATTTTTTTTTTTTTTGAAGTCAAGGGGTTCATTTGAACCCCCTAAACAAAAGGTAGAGCCGCTCCTGAATGTCATACTTAATTTGATTGATTTTACTATTATTATTATTTATTTTTTAATAAATATTTGTAATTTTTGTTTAACTATCACGTGCATTGCACGGGTTAGTGACTAGTATATATATAAAACCAAAACCTTTGACTTTTTATTGACCTCTCCAGAGCTTACCACATTATTATTATTATTATTATTATTATCTAAACTTAACAAGGAGTGAAACTTTATCTCTTTAACAAATCCAACTTAAACTCAAACTTATCATTATCATCAATATATATATATATATATATATATATATATAACTAAAGCCTTTGACCTCTCCACAATTTTCCACATTAGTATCTTTTTTTTTTTTTAATTTTTAAATCTAATTTATTTCTTTTTATTAAATATATATACTCTCCTTTCACAAACCAAATACTCTTCCTCCATATAATTCTGAAACCAAAACACGCAAGGCAGAACCTCTCCTTTCGACAAAACTAAACCCAACACCTCTCCTTTCGACATTACTCACCAAATGCAGAACCTACACACTCTCTTAAATGCAGATCCAAACTATTTCACAGAAAGCTTGCAAGGGCACGACCATGGGAGCCAATGTTTTCAATCTCCGACCTAGCCTCCATATCAGAGCATTCTCTCTCGGTATCTCTCAATTAATCTATGAATAAACTCTATTCCTATTGTCTTTAATTAAGTTTTTTTTTTTTTGTTGTCAATTTAAGGATTTCGTCTTTAATTAGGTTTTTTTTTTTTTTTGGTCAATTTAGGGATTTCAATTCCTAACCCCTTTTTCTCTCTATTCTTTTTTGTTGAAGTCAGGGAAACACTCATAGAAAATCAAATACTACAGGTTTTGTAAAAAAGTGGAGATGTATTGAAGAGCCTCCCAACTTTCAAAATCTGACAACAATCCTACAGGTTTTGCTTTATTTTGCTATCTAGGTTTTTTAGCACATTTGATTTAGCTTAGCTTAATCATTTGTTTGATTGAATAATTATTTGGGCACCTAAAACGTCAGCCTTCTTTGTCTCCACTTAGTCCCCTGTTTTTTTTTTCTTCAAACCTTCTAACTCTTCTGTACAAGTTCATGTCTTTTTTAATCAAATTTGTCAAATTTGTTTAAAAATCTGTAACTATAAACAAATTTAATTAGGACTCTATAACCATTATCTTATAAATAATTTTTGCGATAATGTTTATTCTTTTTTTTAATATATATATATATATATATATATTTTCTGTGCACCAAACCAATTCACAGCTGTTCAATTTATAATTCTTTGTACATTTGTGTTGTTCTTTCCCTACAAAAGATTTAAAACAATATATTTCAATGGATACCAAACAGCAACAGATTTAATTCTTTGTACATTTGTTTGCTGTTTTAAAGTAGGTTTCATTCTTAATTTTTGCTCTTCCATTCATCTTTATTTAGATTTAATATTCCTGATTAATTTCTTCTTTTTTATTGCCTTTCTCTTCAGTCTTTTCCTCCATTCGAATCAAGGTTAAAGGTATGGTATTCGTTTGCCTCTGTACTAAATTTCTGAATTTTTTTTAGTATAGGGTTAACTATTTGTCTATGTACATCTAATTTCTAAATATTGTAGTGTTCTGTTTACATTTAAAGAACTCATGAAACTCAATTTGAATTGTAAATTAACATGTATAAATAATTTTTTTTGAATTTTAAGTAATTAATAATTGCATTGGCATGCTATTGAGACACACAATCCAAATAAAATTGTAAAAGAGTCATGAAGGTTGGTTGAATTTTACTTTGTTTTAATGATCATGTTGATTATACATGTGCTTTACCTATAAACAATTGCATTGTTGTATCTTCTGGAGTTTGATTTTTACAGACTTAACTTGAATGTTTTAAAGCTAGAACTCGCATGAGCAAATTATATATATATATATATATATATATATATTCATATTTAGAAAGCTTGCTCCCACAATGATGATTGCTACAAAATATATATATATATACACACACACACATAGTGATGACTGCACAAGTATGAATTATATATATATACATATATATTTTTAAATCAAATTTAACCAAAAACCTAGCCACTGTACTCTCTCTACATCAATATAGTACCCGTTCTCTTTGAATCTCTATATATTATGCTTCAATCTCCATATTGCTCAAATCTCAGTACCATTAATTTTTTTTTGGTTTCGTTCTAGGCTTATGGTTATGGGTATTTTTGGCTATGATATAGCAGGATTTTGTTTGAATTTTTAGATATTGTTGTGTAAAACAATACTAGGGATTATGACATGTTCTAATTCTGCACCTAATATGAAGATCATTGATGACAAATGTGATAATAACTTGTTTTTTTCCCTGTAAAACCATCCAGACCAATGAGATTATGTCAATTTTGTCTTGCAGAAGTGAGAGAGGGAGTAAAGTGTCAGCCCAATCAAAATGATCAAAGGATCAAATGTCTCGATGAGAAACATAAATGTCATGACTATAGAGTAAGTCTTTTAAATATATATATATATATATATATATATTTTTTTCAAAACATGCGCTTTTTATTTTTTATTTTTTTGATAAGCCAATACATGCACTTATATTATATGAACTTACACTGTAACATTGGAAAATTTGAACAGGGGAAATGAAATAAAAGCTTACACTTTGGGGATCAGTTGTAAATCAAATTTAGGATAACTTCTTTACTGAAAATCCAGGCCCTTTTATCATAATAGCTACATGTTTGATTGTCAAGACTTTTAAAGGCAAGTTCATTTCTCTTTTCTATTTCTCTTTATAAGTAATTATGCACACAATCCTTGAAGACAAAAACCATCTTCTGAACTACATGAGAAATCATCCAATTGTTTGAAATACAAAGTATTTTGGCTTGAATTTTTATGTAAGCATCCAATTAAGAAGTTGTATAACTGGTTGGAAACTCAAATTTAGTTTGTTATTTTCTATTTGATTATTGAATGCCTTGTAGATTTTATAATTTTGAATTTGGTTAAAAAAATTTATTATTATTTGTGAATTTGAAAATTTTGGAATGGGAGCTGGTATGGGGCCCAGAAAGACTTAATTGAAAACAGAAAAATTTTATTATGTTTATCTTTTATTGGTGAAGAGGGAGTGAGGGAGAAGATTTAGGTGTTGAGGCTGTCGGAGCTGGGGTTTTTCTCAAGCTTTCAAACCTCTTTATGAAGATACATAGGTGGGTTTTGGTTAGGATGTCTCTAAATTGTAAGCTTTCTAGCCTTAATGGTAGATTACCAAATTGTTCCAAGCTGAAGAAGGCAAAGGAACCTTTACATGGGCCTAATTCTATTAGAAAATGGAGAAGAAAGCTTCTGTTTTTCTTCTGTCTTTCAGTTTCTATTGTTCTAAAATAACTTTTAGATCAAAGTTGTGGGCTCCCATTAATTCAACTCATAATTTTTTAGATCAAATTGCTTCCTACTTTAGGATCCCCTCGAATTGATATAGTATTAAAATAATAATTGATTGAGATCAAACTATGAATCCCTTTACTGTTTAGTGTGTGTGTGTGTGTGTGTGTGAGAGAGAGAGAGAGAGAGAGAGAGAGAGAGAGATTTGCGGTTTATTATAATTTTGTATAGATTATAAACCACTAGCTTCATGCTTTAACTTCCTTATTATCTGAATCAGATTAGGTACTGTGTTTATAGCTTTTAATTGCATCTTTAATAGCTCTGGACTCTTACTGTGTTAGTCTTGACTGTTTCATTTGGCTTGAATTGTCTTTTGCGTTGCTTTAAATACAAATTTTGTAGAACCAATTTGTAGTCAACATATGATCTCTGAGTTAATTACAGTTTAATTGGACTGTGGTGAAAATTGGAGTTCTTATAAAATAAAAAGAATAGAAGAAGAAAAACATTTTGAATTGGACTATGCTGAAAAAATTGGTCAAAAATGAGGGATGGACTAGGGATGCAAGTTGGTTTGAAGCTGAAAATAGGATTTTAATACAGTGACCGGTTTTGCTATTATGATTATCATTTTTTATGTAGTTGAATAATTGAGTGGCAAAAAGATCACACTCTTCTTGAAATTCAAATAAGGGTAAGTACATTATGGAAATATTCTTAGATAAGCACATATTTATGTGATTACACTATACGGCAAATACATTACAAGGCTTTTGTTTTTAAACTATTGATCACTGTGTGTGATAGATCTCTCTATTGAATTGGCTTTTACATGTAATTTCTTTCTTCTAATTTTATATACAATTTAAAGAATCTATGTGCAAAAGTGTCTTAAGACCATCTATCAAGTTACATTTTAGATGAAAAGGACGAATAGTTTCATTTTTATTGTTTGTTTTATTATTATTATTATTATAAGTTCCTCTCAATGAAAAGTTAGCATTGGATTTTGTGGTTGGGAGAGTGGAAAAGAAGACTAGCTGATTGGAAGTTTATAGGCCAAAAACGTATTGACCCCTTGTGATTAAATTAATTGATTAATTAGCCAAGTTATTAATTAATCAAATTAACATGCAAATGTGTGGTAGCACAAAAAAATCACCAATAAACTAATTATGCAGTGGAAAATAAATAACACGTTGATTTGTTTACGAATGGGGAAAACCTGGCGGCAAAAATCCTACCGGGTGATTTTCAGGTCAACACTCTCGAAATTCCACTATTATCATAATAAGCGGTTACAAGTAAAGGAATCCCAAGTACCTTACCAACCTACAGTTGAACCGTTATCCCAATACCCAATTGGACTTGTTCTGTAGTGACAATTTCCCCTTTTGATGCACGGCTCCCAAGTACGTGACTAACTAATGAGCGGATCTCAGTACGCGACTTTAATCACAAACTAGAGAGAGTTGTTGGCTGCAAAGTTCTTCAGTTCATCCATGATAAAGATCAAGAAGATGCTTGGTCATAAAACCCAAAAGTGCACATACACAGCAACTTCTTCAGAAGAGATGAACAAGGGTAAAACTTTGTCTCCGGTCACAAATTGCTTGAACAAACTTTGCTCAATGCTTGTGCAACTTGTGTACTCTTTGACGGCCCTTAAAATAATCATATTATATGTCTAGGGTTAGGAGAAAAGAAGGCCCAAACACATAAACACGGATCCTAAGAAATCAGATTAGAAATTATGATTTTTGTAAACCTCGACAGATAGAAACTGTCGAGCAGGTGTCGAGCACACAGGCTTGAGTAGCTTTCTAAATCTCGACACATGCTAGCTGTCGAGCTTTAATAAACTTGCACTTTCAGCTTGTTTTCTTGGATAGACTTGAAGGTTTCAACACTTGATCTTGAAACATAGTTTCTTGAAGTATTTCAACACATCCTAGATCTATCCAATTACAAGTAAAGTGCGTTTTGTCAAAGGATTAGCCAATTACATAAAAGAATGACATATGTTCTTAACAAGTGAACCACATATATCCTAACAGAAGCATGATAGACTGAAGGAGTATATTCCATCTCATTCTTTATTGTGATGTCTTTATGATCTTCTTTCAAAGCAAAGTTGGTAATATCATATTAAATTTGGTACTTTTCGGTAGAGTTTTTTGATCTGTTAGATTGAGAGGTTTTTCTGTGCTTTCGTTGTTGGAATTCTGGATTTTAAGTTTCAGCCTTGAAATTCAATCTCAAAGTAAGCAAAAATAGAAATACATGTTTGATCTGATTCTCTATCTTATATACCTACAACTGTTTTTGTTGTCTTTTTGGGTTTTTGTTATAATATGTAACATTGGTTACACATTGTTGGATTGGATATTAGCTTTAGGATGTTGATTATAATGACAAAATTTTGTATAACCTTATACATATTCTTATGCAGTGACCACATGGCACTTCTTAAAGCTTTTGAAGGATAGAAGGATGCAAACTGCAATCAAAAGAGTCCTTTCACCTTGCAAATGACAGAGGATATGAGAATGCAATTTGTAGATCTATTTAGCATTGGTTTTGTAAACAAATTGATGAGTGCTAATGTAAGTTCTTGAAGATTTTCAAAATTTAAGGCATTTGATTTGATAAAATCTTATAGTTACTAAAAACTTTCCCGTGCATCGTACGGGTTAGCGACTAGTTTTTTTTTTTTTTTAAACTGAAACCTTTGACTTTTTATTGACCTCTCCAGAGCTTATTACATCATTATCATTTTTGTAAATATTTTTTTTTTAATCCAAACTTAACTAGGAGTGAAACTCTATCTATCAAGTCCAACTTAAACTCAAACTCATCATTATCATTTTTTTAAACAATTTTTTTCTAAGCCATTGCACGATCAAACAATGACTTCTTTATCAAATTGTAACATAAATTGAAGTCATATAAAACTGAAGCCTTTGACTTTTTATTGACCTCTCTAGAACTTGCCACATCATTATCATTTTTTTTAAATAAAATTATTTTTGTTTAGTCCAAATTTAACAAGGAGTGAAACTCTATCTCTCTAACAAGTCCAACTTAAACTCAAACTCATCATTATTATTTAAAAAAAAAAATTGTAAGTCATTGCATGTTCAAGCAATGGCTTCTTCATCAAATTGTAACACAAATTAAACTCATACAATAGCAAATCAAGCAATAGTGTAATTTCTTAATCAATTTAGGATTTTATAAAATTATTTTAGTCTACCTCACAAATAGGTAGATTCCCATACATAGTACGGGTTAACGACTAATATATACTATTATTAAGTCAACCCCACTTGATTTTACATTTTCACCGGAGTTTAGGCTTTGTTTGTTTCGGCTATAAAAGGAATACAAAAAATATTTTACACCATGGGGAGTGTTTGGATCGGTCAAAAAATTCAGTCAAATGGAAAATGATTTCCATTGACCGTAAAATATCAACCCCTGAAGTGCAAAATAGTTTACACTTCTATTTTACTTTCAAACCACTTACACCACATTTTCATCCTACCCGAACTCTGAGAGAGAGAGAGAGAGAGAGAGAGAGAGAGAGCACTCACCTAAACTCCGACATGGCTCCTCAACCCTCACCGTTGCTGCCGCCTCAAGCTTGAAGCCATCGCCATTGCTTTTCGGACTCAAGGAAGCTCTTTCTCTTTTCTTTTCCTCCCTAATCTGCAAACCGATCTCTGATCTCCAATCTTCGATCTCCGATCTACAAACCGATCTCGTCGCTGTCACCTCCTTCAGACCTACCCACTGATCTAGCCTCCTTCAATCCTTCTGTGGTCCTTTACCTCTCTTTCTCTCTGTGCTTATTTTTTAGAAAGATTGAATTTTTTTTTGTTATGTTTTTTGTTGATTTGGTTTATATATTTGGATTTCCTATTATAATATTTGTTTGGAAGTTGAGAAAATGTGAGAAAATGTGTTTTCTAGAGGATTTTTAGGAACACAACCAAACACCTTAAAAATATTTTCCAAAGCATTTTTTGTGATGCGACCAAACGCCTGAAAATATTTTAATTTCTAAAAAATATTTTCACTTGAAAATATTTTACACTCTAAAATCATTTTACATTGAGCCAAATACAACCTTATATTGTATTTCCAACCAAGGATTTGATTTAATTTGACTTGAGTCCATTTTTAATTCAATAGTTACAACGTTTTGGGTGAGTATTTGGAAATATTTTTTCCATTTAGCCTTAAATATATAACAATTTCATTTCCCAAAAAAATTGAGAAGTAGCGTCTCGAGTTTTTAAGACTCAAGTTCCATGATAGAACTCGACTCTTAAATGTTCGAGTTACTGTGCTGGCACATAGCTGACATGGCAAGTTATCCGCGTGGAACCTATGTAGAAGTCGAGTATTATAAACTTGAGTTTTATTTAAACTCTAGTCGAAGAAACTCGGTTTCCTTAAATGCGCAAAGTCAAAACACTCTCAAATACTCAAATTTTCAAACACACTTAACCCAATACTCATACACACAAGACCAACACCCTTAGAGGCTGTTTGGGAACTTTTTTTTGGTCACTCAATTTTCTTCACTCAATTTTCATCACTCATCACTCATCACTCATCACTCATCACTCATTTTTCATCACTCATCACCCATCACTCTAAATTAATACCCGTTTGGCTTATCAGTACAATGCCATAACTCAAAAATTTTCATCACTATTCATGGGCCCCAGCTCTGTCACATATCCAGATGGTTCTGTTTTGTTACCCGCGCCTTGCTACTCATCCCCATTTCAGCTTCTCTTTTGTCATTTCCCATTTCCCCTTCACTCTCCCAAAGCAGAAAAACCGATACCCATAAAAATTTTTCAAGCTCCCTCACCTCGTCAGGACCGTCGCCAATGAAGAACACCGATCTCTCCGACGCGTACGTCGGCGCCATCTCCTCCGTCGTGACCCAGCGGCGCCGACGAGCATAAGAAACAGTACCCATTTCCCGATTTTGTCACGGCCGGTCTCCTCCGACCCAAGACGGTGCTACCTCGACAGTTCTGTACTCTCTCACTTTGTTTATTTAGCTGATTTGTGTGTTTTGCATTTGGATTTTGAGAAAAATGTTCTGGATTTGCAGGTGGGTTCTTCAAAGTTCATCTCGCCGAGGTCTTAGAAGAATCCCTAGGCAGATTTCAACTCAGGCATGTAAATAAATCAACACTTTTTTTTTTGTTACTTTGCTGCTTCAATATCACTGAATACATGAATTGTGTTTACTTTGCTGCTTCAAATCTCACGTTCTTTACTTTAGAGGAATTAGTTTACTTTGCTTTAGAGGAATACATGAAAAATGTTTACTTTGCTGCTTCAAGTCACTATTAATCCGAGCTCTGTCGTCCATTTTAGAGGAATTAGTTTGTCCAATGTGGTCACAAGTCCATAACAAATATTATTGCTAAAAGACCATTATTGCATAAACTGATTAGAGCCCAACAGTTGGCTTTTGTACCTAATAGACGGATTGCCAAAAATAACATAATTGATCTAGAGCTTATTCATAGTTTTTGAAAGAAGAGAAATTCAAATGTTGGGATGGTGGAAATTAAAGTTGGTCTTCTGGAGATTTATTTTTATTTTGCAGGGCCAAGTTTAGTGTGTTGTACACATATAAACTTTGTAGCCCAATGCATTCTAATCTACACTGTCAACTTTCAAGCATTCAACAAAAAGTGTGTTATGTGGCAAACAAAAAAAATTTAGTGGGAGCCGAATGGCCAAATGAGTATCTTGGAAATCTCAGGAAAGGCTCTGTCAAACAAAAAAAAAAATTCCTGGAGGATTTGGCTTTCATCTATGCAAAGTATTCAATCTGTCTCTACTTGCAAAGGTAGCTTGGAAAGTTGCCACAAATCGGTGTAGCTTATGTATGAAGCTATTAAGAACCAAATAGCTTATGTATGAAGCTATTAAGTCCAGAAATCCTTACCTATTTGGAGAGGAATAGAGATAGTTAGATCCATAAAATACTGGGATAAAGTGGGGTTACGAAATTGTATTGGGAGAGTTATACAATACTAGTGGATTAAACCAATACCAAATTGTAGTGTAGAGGCAGCAGAAGCGAGTACAATTTTTTGGTCTATTCAATGAGCAATGGATAATCAACTATAGAAGGGTTTGATAAAAATAGAATCCCATTCTAGTAAGACTTGCATGGAACTGATGGAAGTTCTAAAAATGGTAAAGTGAATCCTACTCTAATGCACCCCTTTGAACAAATTTATTCAATTATTAAAAGAGTATAATGCAAGAGTTACAACACCAATTAATGAACAAGTAATTACTCTTCTCTTTTAGCTCCAAGAACTTCAGTTTACTTTCATCAGACACAGCCATTCTTGTTGCTGCATTTGCCTAACCCAAGGATTATTTATTTATTTTTATTTTTATTTTTGGAAGAAGGAAATAAAGATAGGTATCAATCACTGAAGACCTAACAGAAGTCATCATGCATATTATACAATAAAGATAATAGGATTTATTTGTTTAAGAGGAAAACAATATCAAGAAAATGCATTGCAGCACTTCTTTTAGTATACTATGTCATAATTATTGAATAAAGCATATTATCAATACTCAGAAATTACTAGATTGCATCACAAACATTGCAGCCCTGTTGATTCATAGAATAAGATCCCTTTTTTTTTCTTTTCTTTTCAAAGTTTCATCTTGGAGAACTCTGAAAGAATTATTCTTTCGGTAAGCTCTGACCACTATGTTACATCTTTTAGAAAACAACAAAAATTGCGGCTTGACTTTGCAAATTCCTTTTTATTGATTATTGGTTTGAATTTTTTACCAAAGTGATGGGTGTAAATTCTTACTCTACAGTACTGCTACCTAAGATTGTGACATGTTTGAATATCGTTGTGACTAATCTTTGTGACTAATCTATGGTCAATTAATGTAATCATCATCCAATTTTAATTTGATTCAATTCGAAAATTTCAAACACTACAGTACAAGTGATCTAATTGGTGTAATAACCTATTACTAAATAGAGTTAATTCAATCAACAACATTAATTTGGAATGTATTTGTTGACAGACTGCCATCTTTGATGCTTTCTTAATTACTGGAGAAATCTAAATATATAGCATTGGTCAACAGAGAGAGAAATAAAGAAAAGAGAAAAGGAAGAATGAGGACCCATATATCATATCTACAACAAAACACAAGAAATCAACCATAGCTAATCCATGGTCAATAAAATCATACTGCCATTAAGGACCTCGGGATGGTAGATATTTATAAAAATATTAAATATTATAATATAGTTAAAATAAGCAGATTCATGGTGAGTCATAAAATGCTACCAAACAGCAATCGATTGGAAATGACACAAATTTCTACTGTATAGTTTATTGCTTGGCTTCGGGTAACAAATTTTTAGTCATAACAATACAATAGTTTGTAAGACACTATTTTTCATTGACAATAGGTTCAATCAATCAATTTCCATTGACAGTGCATTGATTATGTAGAACTATGTACTGACATTATATATATAATTATATGTGTGTAGATATATTGGAAAAAGAAAAGCCATAACCATGTCTTCTGCCACTACTTATGAGTCCACCTCTACCGGCCATATGTGCGATATGGATCGGTGTGTGGAAAGGACCTCTTTGTCTATCCGTAATTTCGGTAGGAGGTTCTATGGATGTCAGTAGTGGGCGCCGGTTAGTTTCTATCTTCAATTTTATTATCATTACATATTTGACTTGTCATTTTTTTACTATCTTTGCTGACCATCTTATATATGCCTTCAATGTTGTATGCAGGACTCTGATCAGGCATGTAAGTTCTTCAGATGGTTGGACAAGAATACATGCCCACGTGGCCGTGCCACGGCACCACTTGTTCACGAAAGGTTTGCGAGATATAAGGCCGACGCCGTAGCTGCAAGAAATGAAAGAGATGAGGCTTATGCAAGGGAAGCAGAAGCATGGGAGCTCCTAAGGAAAGCAAAGCGCAAGGGTGAAAAAAGTAATCTCAAACTCCGGATTGCTGAAGACAAGGTCTATAAGTATAGGGTAGCTTTATTTTTGTCTTGTACTGTATTCGGGGTTTATTTTGTGTTCTCTAATGTTTTTGGGGGTCATTGCCATACGCAACTGCGTCTGCCATGAACCATTGACGGTCACGTGTATAATGTACATTACACTTCGCATGCCTTGTTTTGAGTTCTTAAATATTTTGCAGAATGAGAATTGTGTTTGTCAGCTGTTTGCTGTACAGGGAGGTGTTGTGTATAGTAATGAATGTTTCTTGAACAAAACAGATCAATCTATTATCATTCGTTTTATGCATTCTTTTATATTCAATAATGAATACTTCTCCATCAGTTAATATTTTTTGCACGTATTTATTTGGCCCCTTCAGTGTATAAGACAATAAGGTGTCTTTATCAATAAATAAATAAAAAGAAAAAGATGTCTTCATAAATTTTCATTTTGAATAAATTTTGTTTCGTTATTTTTTAATTATATGTTTTTATCATTTTTTTACTTACTTGGAAGTTTTTAAACTTTTTTTTCCAGCGTATGACCAATTTTTTTTATCTCCCCATAGAATTATTTGAACCTTTCCACGTTTTGACAATTTTTAATTTTGTTATATGTTTTTTGAACCGCACATTTTGACATTTGGCCCAATTTAATGATACTTAAATAATCTAAATTGAAAACTGTAGTGCGTACATCGCATATTCGCATTTTATTTTTAATAACTTATTTTAGAATGGAGGGACCGTTGTGGCCGTTTAACAAAAGTGGTCAGTTTTGTATTCATTGCCATTGGTGAGAGTCGACACATAAATAGTTGAAACTTGAAACTCTTAAGTTACATATGTCTTTCAATAATTGATACAATCGATTTACGTTACATAATTATGCCGAGAGCATATCTGCACATTGTCATATCATTCCAAAATAGTGCAGTATCATTACAAGTTGAACTAACTTATACATCCACCTATCTAATTAATAAGTTTTCCGTCACTTACTATAGTGCCAAAACGATTACGCTGCAAAGTAAATGGTCAATTGCCATTTTCAACATATAATCATCTGACATTGCCACGGGCAACATAATCATCCCACATTGTGTCAGTGATATTGTCCCTAAATTGCCCCATCGCTCTCTTCGATGCACTTGACATTTCTAGTACGTGCCTTTGGGTTGCTGAGCTTGTTGCTGCTTCAGCATCGCCACTACCTTCGTTATTGGTCGCACTACCTTCGCCAACACTCTCCCCTATTGTTCTAAATAATTCATCACTCCGATTGTTTATGCGTATGAAATTATGTAGAGCACAACACACAATAACCACGTAACGCTGCCTGATTGGCTTGAAGTTTGGCATTAAATTCAGAATGGGGAAACGGGCCTTCAACACTCCAAAAGACCTCTCAATCACCATTCGCAAGGACGAGTGTCTGTAGTTATACAACTCTTTTTTTAATGTTATCCGTCTACGGCTTGATTGGAATTCTTGTGCATGGTACCTAGTTGACTTGTGAGGGGGGAGAAAACTAGTGCCAATTGGTAGACCCGAATCCACCAAGTAGTACGACCCTACACACACACACACAGCCAGGCAGCACGTAATTAAGTTGTACAATAAACACACTACTTAGACGTGGAGGATAAAATAACTTTAGTTAAACTCATAGTAATGTATAGTACCTGTTGGTGGCCATGGGAATCCATGCTTCCGGTCACTAATCGCTTCCTCGAAAACCCTTGAGTCATTTACACTGCCCTCCCACCCACCATGGACAAATGTGAACTGCATGTCCATGTCACACACACACAGCACATTGATTGTTATAAGGCTCTTACGATCCCTATGTGCTTGAGTCGCATTTGCAGGAGGTCGGGCACTCACGTGCGTTCCATCAATTGCTCCTATACATCTCTACACATTGGACCTTTTCATTAATCTTAGCAAGGACATCTACAGAATCATATTATTTTACTGTTGTACGAAGTATGTCAAGTAAGGGAATGATTTGTACCTCAAACCATGGCCAGTACTTGTTCACTTGAAGATGCTCGGGGAGGCTTGTGACATTCTGATCAGGTTTAATTAAATGCTTCGCGTAGTGGTGGACAGCCCGCAACGCCTGACGAAAATGCCGGCACACGGTTTCTGTTGAGTGCTGAAACCGGTCTGCAACACATCTAAAGCGGGTGTTGTGTCCCAAGTATGTACAATAACATGGCCACGGCCTGAGTGGCATTCACGTCACCATGTCCATCCTTCAAGTAACCATGTGCAGCCACCTCGTCCACCAAATGCAACAGTAATTCAGGTGTCATGCGGAACATCTCATAACACTTAGCTTGATTACCTTCAGTGACCTCGTCCATATACGCCTTGCCGGTCAACGCACTTGTTCGCATTGGTTGTTTATCATAATGCCGTTGCATGTATGCGAACATCTCCCCAACTAAAGGATTCACTAAATTAAACTCTGCTTCTTCTTCACGTTCAAACTCTGAATCGGGCCAGTCATCATCATTTTCTTCATAGTCATTGCTGGAACCAACGTTGTTGAAGTATGCATCATCAAAGTCATACTCTTGGACCGCCTGCCACCAGTCATTTCCAGACGCCATAAGTGACCTACACATTAGCACAAACACACTATTCAGGTAGGTTATGTAAAGAGAGATATAAAAGTAAATATGTTATTAAAACAAGTACATCGCATAATAGTCACGTAGAATATAAAGACCTAATTCAACAATCACGATAATAAACGTAAAAAAAAAAAAAAAAAAAAAAAGGAACCTTATCCAAGTACGTGACAAAGATTCGAAGTTCAAATCCAAATCCTTCGCATACTATAACACAAATATAACACAAACTATACAAAGATTCTAACTTCAAATCCAAACCTGTCACATAATATAATATAAACCATACAAACATCCCAACTTCAAATCCAAATCCTTCGCATACTATAACACAAACTATACAAAAATTCCAACTTCAAATCCAAACCTGTCACATAATATAACATAAACCATACAAACATCCCAACTTCAAATCCAAATCCTTCGCATACTATAACACAAATATAACACAAACTATACAAAGATTCCAACTTCAAATCCAAACCTGTCACATAATATAACACAAACCATACAAACATCCCAACTTCAAATCCAAATCCTTCACACAATATAACACAACCATACAAAGATTCCAAGTTCAAATCCAAATCCGTCACATAATATAACACAAACTAGTTTGGCATCTCAAGTTCCTAAATAACATAAACATAATATAACACAAACCATGCTTGCGGTCCCAAGTTTGTTAAATAACATAAACCGTAGTATTATCCATACGAAACATAAACAAGTAAATAGAACAACCGGAATCCATATTACATAAAAACCAAATATTGTTCTAGTTTAAACCGAAACTACTCTCCCTCAATCCTCCTCCAGGTTTAGAATGTCATCAATCCAAGACCTCCTATGCTCCGGCATACACATAAACACTACCCTATCATCCTTTTGCTGCAAAACCTTTGACATCTTGATATAGGCCTTGTTACTGAGATCCGCATAAGAATTCAACACCTCCATTGCCTTGGGAAGTGAGCAAGGATCACTGCCTACAGCAGATTGAGCGAATTGCTCGGATGAACCACTACCCTTGCCGAGTTTACCACTAAACTTATCCCTCGACATTGCAGTGTACTCCCTTAGGGCCACAGTCATTTCACTTACCCTATCCAACTTCTTTGAGACCTTCTTACCCTTGCCACTTGCATCTGTCACAGGACGTTTTTCTGCTCGTTGGGTTACCTCCTCAACCTCAGCATCCTCCACAGTGTGCGGGAAAGTGTCAAAGTTAGGGGTGTAACAGTCATCATCCAGATGGGTGGGTGCACTTGCATTATCATTAGCATTGGCAAGCTCTTCCTCTAGGGCACGCTCCTCATCACTATTTAAGGGAGGAGTGTTTGAGGAGATCTGCAGGTTCCCAATTGCGGTACTAGGGGCGAACAACTGCTGTAGTGATGGGTAGTCTGGGCATCCCTTATTCCTTAAGCTATTTGCACCACGATTGCTCTGGAATGTCATTGGAAACATTAGCACACTAAACGCAGCAAGTTCACAAGAGGCAAATTGCATAAATAAATAATTGCAATAAGTCAAAATTAATAAACAACAGTAAACATACCGCAACCACATTCTGCCACACCTCATCAGAGCAAGTCACTGTTTGGGTATGCTCGTCCCCCCCCAATCCTGTGTGTCTTAGCAACTGGCTCCACTTGCGTTGTTTGGTACGGAGCCTATTATGCTTCTGTTGAACTTGGTTAGGGATAAAATCTTTCCCGGTCCTTTGGTTAAGTTCAGTTGTGATTGGTGTCCACATGGAACCCTTGAACACACCTTTTGCCATGTTACCCTTAAGTTGTTCCTCTAACATTATCTCAATAAATATATGTTCTACATGGGAAGGCCACAATTTCTCCTCTTGATCTTGTGATTCATGTGCCATCTATTTGAAACATGCCACGTGGTAAGCTTATGACAGCTGATAATTTTAACAATTGAACAATAGGACTATAGGATTCATTTAAGGGGTCCAAAAACTGGAAAATCTTCCATACTTAACTCAACAAGGATACGAAAAAGCATGCACTGAATGTAAGAAACAATGGTAATATATAATAAACAGTGGTAATATATAAATCCTTCATCGAGGTTTACCACATATACAATGTGACCAAATATACAAAAGATGGAAGATCGAAGCAATGAGTTAGTAAACTGAATAAGTGGTCACAAATACTACTAGGTTAGTGCATGGTTAAGTACATAGTAATCTATAAGAAAGTACGCTACTGAACATAATGGGAACAAAATATGTCAGTAGTATATCAAAAGGAACATGCACTAAATTGCCTCGACTAGGCATCCGCCTCTTACTGCGGCGGGTCATCTGACAATCGATCTGGAGAGGACACAGGGGAAACGTTGGGCCGAAGAGATCTGTTACGGCCCACCATTGCTCTGCGATAATTCTGTTGAATACGCTTCCACCTCCTAATTACCCGCCTCACGGTAAAGGCCTTCCCCATGTGGGCATTAAGATTGTCTGTGATCTCCTCCCACACTTGTGCATTGGCATGACAACGACGCAAATTCCCACAAACATAATGTCCAAGTACAGAGTCACACAACACATCCTCACAATTGGCATCCCATGTTGTCAACTCCGCAGCCATCTTAAAGAACAACACACACATCTCATACACAACCATATCACAAGTACAATAAAGATATCCCAGTATATTTAGAGGAACAAAGATTGAGCACATGGTAGCGTGTATGATACGTTTACAAATTTTTTTAAACTAAAAATGCATAGGCATCGAACTAAGGAGAATTCTAATGAAGTATTATGATCATTGATCAGTGGACATAGGTTCTAGTTTCTGAATTAAATGTGGCAAATTGTCTTATGTCAAATTATGCTGATTACAAGAATGTAATAAAAATGTTTCCTTTCTATTTTTTTTTTCCTAAATTAGGACATAGGTTTTTATTTTTATTTGTAATAGATAAAGGTTAGGATTTGAATCTAGGACATAGGTTTTAGTTTGCAAATTAAATGTGCCAAATTGTCTTATGTGAAATTATGCCTTTTGCAATAATGTGCTTAAAATGATTCCTTTCTCTCTAATTAGGACATAGGTTTCATTTTTATTTTTATTTTTGATAGATAGGTTAGGATTTGATTGTCAAATAAAGATGCAAGAAATTGCGGCTTGGATTTCATTAAACTCACATTAAAGTGAAGGCCACTCTTATAGTCCTAATTAAATTTTAATTTTTAAAATTTAAAAGCATTAATATTAATGCTTTCAAATTTTTTTAAATTAAAAAATCCGAAAGATTTATTCAAAAAAAAAAAACATAATTGACCCCCCCCCCTTTCCAAAGTTGTAACTTTGTTTCAATGTCTCCTCTATCATTTGTTTTGGTGTTAAATTTGACAAAATTTAACATTAAAAGACCAATTTACCCATCTATACAAAACAGACAACTAAATGGTAAATTGGTCTTTCAATGCTAAGTTATGTTTAAGTTAATTGCAAAACAGAAGGTAAACAGTTAAGTGTAACATATTTTTAAAATTAGGAGGTCAATCATGCATTTCAATAGTTCATGGGTAAAATGTAATTGAGATAATAGTTTAAAGTGGAAAAGTATAATTTTTCAATGTAATATTTTATAACTCTCATTTAAATTAGTGAAAGAAAATTATTTATATTTTTAGTTATATTTATATTGCAAATATTATATGTTATGAGTCAAAATTTTATAATTTATAATTTTTTTTAATAATTTTTGTTGAATTTATAATTTTTACTTAGTTGTGTATTATATAAAAGATGCCTAATCATTTGAATTGTCTGAATGATAATAAAAATGTACTATTATACATTTAAAAAAGTATATAAGTAAGTGCATCAACTTTGAATAAAAGTGCTCTTTACTCAATCATGAAACTTAATTCTTTATTTCCATTACAAGCTGTCTTTTGAAACTTATTTCCTCAATATCATGTTCACGTCCTTATAACCCCATAAGAACAAAACTTTGTATGTGGAATATAATTATTTGCTTCTACAGGGATTCTCAAGCACCTTATTTGTACAGTTCTGAAATTAAACCCCAATATGGCATGAACCCAGCAACATACAATGATAAAACATAAAACAAATATCAAATTCAGCAGGAAATAATAGACAGCAAGCAAGTACTTTTGAAAGGTTATAAGGCACAATATGCACCATGGTTAATTGATACAACTGAGTTACATCTGCAAGCCCTGTATTAGAAAATCATTATAAAGATAACATACCATACAAAGATTACAATCAGTTTCTACAGTTTTATTAGTATTTTTTTAACAAAAAAAAAATACAGAGCGAATAAACTTACATATAAATCATTAACATAATCAACATATCAAAGTAGCATCTGCACGAAAATTAATTTACAATGAATAATAAGCAACAGAAATGCGACTTATAAACTGGTCCAAGCCTCAATCTACAATATTTCTAAACACAAATAAACTGGTCCAGGCCTCAAGTTCTGTATCTCTACTCTCTCTACTACCAGAAACTTAATGGAGGGAACTTTGATAACAAATTCCAGGAAAATCGCACCATTTATCACACATTTCTTAGTTCCATAAATTAATCAAAAAAAAAAAACCCCCATAACCACGGGTTTCAATTTTTCCAAATCAGATGCTTACCTAAACATCAAACAAAGAAAAAAAGAAAAAACAAAAACAGAGAAGCACAAGACAGGTTCACCACGGGTTGAAAACCCATAACCACAGGTTTCAATAGACCACATCAGATGCCCAAACATCAAACAAAGAACAAAAATCAGAGAACCAAACATCACCACGGGTTGAAAACCCAGGATTCCACAGGTTTCAATAGATCACATCAGATGCCCAAACATCAAACAAAGAACAAAAATCAGAGAACCAAACATCACCACGGGTTGAAAACCCAGGATTCCACAGGTTGATACAAGTTAAATCAAATGCGAAAACCCAAACGTGAAACAAAGAAAAAAAAGGAAAAAAATCAACAGAGAAGCAAACTCCTTGAATCGATGTAAGAGATGCGAAATCCCTTGCTATTACCAACAAATCAGATATATAAACAGCTCAACTGTAAAGAATACCTTCGGATTTCACTGGAAAAAGCTGAGAAAGAGCTCGGTGGTTGGCGCGTGAAGCACTGCGTTACCGTGACACGGCGGCGCGGGTTGGCTGAGCTTGGATCTGTGAAATGGTGTGTGAGGAGATGAGGGCAGTGAGAGCTTCTCAATGGTGGTACTGGAATGGAGAGGAGAGAAATTTGTGATGAGAGACCTCTGCCAACTGAAGAGAGAAGTGTGAAGAGAGAAGGGTGAGATGAAAGAGCTGAAGAGAGAGCCATTGAGGACATTATCAAAAGGCACGCCCCACGTGAATGGCTCTGACGGTGGGACCGGAAATTGTAATGATATTTACCAAATTGCCATTGAAAACAGAAAATTAAAAATTGAAAACTGAAAACAGCCAAAAGTTGTTTTCAGTTTTCACAACTCATAACTCAAAAAGTAGAGAATTGAGTATTGAAAACAGAGTTATGAAAATAAAAAAATTATGCAGGCAAACGAGTATTTCGCTATGGGTCCCACTATTTTTGAGTATTGAGTTATGAAAACTGAAAATTAAGTCATGAAAACTAGTGAACCAAACAGCCTCTTAGTCATCGAAACACTCAACCCCCAAACACCCAAACTAGAGAACCTTAAGCCATGTTTAGTTTACCCAATTCTCATCACCCATAACTCACTTTTATTGAGACCCACACCATTTGTGCTTTTTTGGCTTTGTTTTAGTTTCTCAATTTCCAGTTATAACTCAAAAAATTTCCATCAGTTATAACTCAAAAAAGTGAGTGAGAGTGAGTGAAAATGGAAACAGATTTTGCTTGTTTCCGGATCATGAGTTATGGGACTGGTGGCAAAGTTGTAATTTTATAGCGTCAAGTGGGTCCCAGCCGAAGGTCTAGTCACATCAAATGCAGAGAAGTTATGGGAGCCAACGATCATATGGACTGTTCATGTTCAGCTTTAGTGCAATCACCTTATTTCTGTCATCACTCTCATTTTCTATCTTCACTTTCACTCTATTTGCTCTATTCTTGTTTCCGAAAGGTGAGAAAAATTTCTCATATCATCTGCTCTGTTCTTCATGCATTTGGGTTCGGATTTTTTTTTTTTTTTTTTCGAAGCTGGTTCTGGTTTTATAAGTTTGATCATATCTCTCTCTCTACTACTTCACAAAAGGGAATTTCTAACAAATATTTTTACCATTTGTTGTTGGTTTATTTTTCAGATTTGCTTGATATTCGCTGATCTACTACATTCCTTCAGCTTCTCTCCCTTCCAAGGTAAAACAATGGCTCTTTTATAGTTACAATGTCAAGACTGTGTTTGTTTAGGTTTATTACTTTATGAAGTCTAAATGTTTTGGTTATAAATTTTAATCTTTTTATTGTTAGAGACCATTGTTGGTGGCTGTACTCTTTCTTTATTTGCCTCAGTGTGTGCATGTTTTTTAAATTTATGTAATCTACTATTTTGGTTATAATTTTTACTCTTTCTATTGTGTTTGAGAACAATGTTGGTGGCTGTATACTTTATTTGTTTGCCCCAGTTTGAACATGATTTATTAATTTATGCATTCTACTATGAGGTTGTATTTAACAGCATTTCAAATGTATCTTCCCTTTTCATTCTAAAGACAGATTCCATTACATGCCTGGCTATATTGTAGTTGTGAATATATGTTTACAATGTCAGCTGTTTGTATTAGATGTTTTTATGGTCACCTGAGATAGAAGAAATGTTAGTTGACATTGTTGTGGAACTAGATCTCAGTGACACTTGGATACATGGCGTGTTCGGTGAACCTTTGTGAGAATTAATCATGCAAAATCTGAATGAATGAACATGGATGGATTTGGTCACTCCCAATGTCATTAGAAGGTTTCGAAAGATTGTGCACAAGCTAATCAAGTGTATGCAGTGGAATGGATTTGTTTCAAGTTGGAGGCATCCTGCTAGTGGCGATCCAAGTTTGTATTGGAACTGGTTTTACCGTGACTAACATACGTTGTAGCTCATGTTCAATTGAGTACTAGTTGAAATATTTTGTTTCTTTGTAACTTAGATCAAGTTATTATTCAACATTTAGTTGAACATGTTAGTTACAGGTAACGTTTTAGGCACTATGTACAAGTTACATTATGCCAGCTTTTGGACAATATAACGGACATGGCATGATATTTGTAATTTTCAAATTACTATGGACAACAGAGTGTGTATTACTATGGTGTTGTCTTATTTATTTACGCAGTTAGGGATTGATAGTGGCTACGTAATCCACTCACAATGGCTATGTATTACCCATATACAGTGGAGTATGTAATACCATTGCGACTTTGCTATGTTTTTATATGCATTTGATGTTCACCATGGACACTTATCCTAGTTTGCAAGGAATATGAATGTTTTCTAGCAACTACATCATAAATGTTGTGTTTGTTGCATGACACTGCTTACAATGTGATATATTTGTATTAGATGGAAAATGAACCACAGGAAGCGGATGACAAGATGTGGCCTCCCCATGTAGAACAAATTTTTATTGACATTATGTTGGAGGAACAAGTGAAAGGAAATATGGAAAATGGTATGTTTAAGAGCCCTATGTGGTTGGCAATGACAAACGATCTTAATGCATGGACAGCGAAAAATTTCCTCACGAAGCAGGTCATTCAAAAACATTATAGGCTTCGACAAAAACAGCGCAAGTGGACCCAACTTCTAAAACACACGGGCTTGGGTTAGGATGAGATAATGCAAATTGTTACCTGTGCTGAAGGGGTTTGGGCATATGTGGTTGTAGTATGTTTGTTAATCACACATAAACTGCCCTGTTTTACTGCATTCAATTTTGAACTTAGTTTATGGTAACTGATCCTTGCTGCAATATTGTCATTGTAGGGCGATCCTAAGTCAGCAAATTTAAGGAAAAAAGGAAGTCCAAATTATGACAAATTGAAGCAGTGTTTGCCCCTAGTACAACAACTGGTGCCCTTCAAATATCTTCAAACACACCAGCCCTAGATAGTGATGAAGAGCGTGCCCTAGAGGAAGAAATGGCTAATGAGGGTGATCGTACCAACTTGGAGGATGATGACTACTACACCCCAAACTTGGATAGTATACCTCGCAGGGAGGATGACATAACAGTTGACGGTCAAACCCAACGTGTTGATAAACGTCCCATGCAAGAGCCATCTGTTAAGGGTAAGAAGGTTTCCAAGAAAAGAGATAGGGTAAGTGACATGACTATTGCTCTAAAGGAGTACACCGCAATGACGAAGGAAAGGTTTAGTGGTAAAAGGGGAAAGGCTAGCGGTAGCTCTGACCAGTTTGCTGAATCCACTACTAGAGGTGATCCTTGCTCAATTGGCAAGGCCATTCAGGTGCTAAATTAGTATGAAGACCTGAACAATAAGTCATATGTTAAGATCTCCATGGCTCTTTAGCAAAAGAAGCATCAGGTGGTGTTCATGGGCATGCCATAGCATATGAGGAAGACATGGATGGAGGAAATTGTGAACCCATCACATGACTGAAAACTTTGTGTTGTTTGCTGATTTAATATGTGTTTATTTGTAATTTTTAAGACACCTTTAACACTGGTTTGTGGTTCATTTGGAAAACTTGGATTGTTATGATTTTATATTTTTAGATGACGTTGAACAATTCTACAATTTGGTTTATTGTTAACTTTGGTGTGCTTATTTAGTTTTGCAATTTGGTTCTAGCAATTTGGTTCATTGTTGTTAACTTTGATGAGCATAACTATTATTTACGTATCGTGTCTTTCGTGTCTTTGATGAGTTGAACTATTATTTACATAACTTTGATGAGCTGAACTATTATTTACATAACTTTGATTAGCTTTAACTATTATTTATATAAATGTGATACTGTATATTCCATATCATTTGTACTAAAAGGTTGTTATTGCAGGTATCAGTTACTATGTTTGATGACAATGACTGGCAAGCATTCTTACAATTTAACTTCAATCATGCCTACTTCAACCCCAACGCTGGTATGGACTCTGGTGATGACACCGACAACAATATGTCAGATTTAGAGTCAGATGATGATAGTGAAATAGAGTTTGATTTGGTGAATCCCGTTGTTAGTGAAATGTTTGCTTATATGCAACGACATTATGATAAACAACTAATGTGGACAAGCATACTGAGTGGAAGTGGATATATGGATGAAGTCAATGATGGTAATCTAGCTCAATGTCATGAGATGTTTTGCATTCGCATGACACTCCCTTTGTTCCTTCACTTAGTGGATGAATTGAAGCAACATGGATACTTGAGGGAAGGCAAGGGCGATGTCAATGTCTAACAAGCGGTGACTATGTTCCTGTATATAACACCCATATGTGGTGTGTAGCTAACAGGTTTTAGCACTCAATGGAAACTGTTTGTCAGTTGTTTCGTAAGGTGTTACGGGTGGTTCATTCATATGGGAAACACTTGATCAAAACTGATCCAACCGCTGTCAGCCTCCCAGTTCATCTTCAATTGACAAGTATTACCCTTGGTTTGAGGTATGATTGTTCCCATCTCTTGGTAATTTCTTGTGTTAGTTTGTTGTTAGTTTACCAACTGTCATCAGTCTTCCCTTCAATATTTACATAAGGTGCATGACACTTACTTTGTACGATGTTGTAGAGATCTGTATGGGCTATTGATGGCACACACATTAGTGCCCGGCCTCTTTCAAACCAAACAACGATGTACAGGAGTCGAAAGAGTACTATAACCACAAATGTCGTGTGTGTGTGAATGCGACATACGGTTCACTTATGTACATTTTGGATGGGAAGGTAGCGCTAATGACTCAAGGGTGTTGGGCGAGACCATCAGTGATCCAAAGCATGGATTTCCATGGCTGCCAACAGGTATTGAAAGTGGAAATTAAATATATGGTTGACAATTTTGCATTCAGCTTAACTAATATGTATTGACATGTTATTTTTCTCCGCAAATAGGATCATACTACCTTGTTGATTCCGGCTACCCAATTGGTACCAGTTTTCTTCCACCACATAAGTCCACTAGATATTGTTGATATTGTATTTTGTCCACCCTCGATTTGCGTGCTAGACCCCAAAAATTCAAAAATATTATTTTCTCCATGGGGCCACGAGAACGTCCAAAATGATGTGGCGCAACCCGTTCGGACACCGGAGCCCCCAAAATGCCTATTTCAAGTAAAATGACCAAAATGCCCTTGGTCAACCCTAGGTTGACCGAAAGTCAAACAAAGTCAAAATCCCCGCAAAACAACACCTTTCATAGTTTTACATCAAACCCGAGCTTTTCGGAGATTTTTGGCAACTTTGACCAAGTTTAACCTTTAGTTGACTCTTAGCGAGCCCTAGAAACTCTAATTTTGATCCAGCTGTCAAAACGGGTTGAAACCAACACCATTGCGAAGATTATCAAATTATCAGTCCAACAACCATTCATGGGTCAAAATCGGAGTAAGAACAGACGAGATATCATTAAAAATCGGGTTAACGCACTAATCGATGCACTGCTAACTTCTGAGAGTCATAACTTTTGATCCAACCGTTGGATTTTTAAGTTCCATACATTTTTAGAAACAGGAAGTCAAGATCTTTCCAAAGGTGTTAAGATCAACCCGATCTGAGACCTTTTGAAGGTGGCGGCCCTTGAAGGGCCGCTGGCAGCCCTGCAAGGGCCATCTCCTCGTAATCCCAAAAAAAAAGGAACTTTTCTGGGTTTTTCTCTCTGCCTGGATGTTTTATACACATTTTTCCTCTCCCCCAAACACATTTTTACGCATAAAAACATAAAAAAACACATCCAAGCCTCTTGATTCTTCATTCTTCACCAAAAATACAAAGTATTGTTCTTATACCCAATCTTCTTCTCCTTAGTTCTACACTTTAGATTTGGGGTTTAGGGGTGTGGATGTAGCTTTTTAGCTACTATCCATACCCCTAGCTCTCTAAATGTCTCCCTAGCATTTATCTTGTTTTCTCTTGCCTTAATAACATGATTTATTGCTTTATCTAGTATGTTTCTTGCTTTACCTTGCTTCTAGCATGTTCTTGGTTTATTTCCATGTGCTTTCATGTTTTTTTACATGTTAGTTACCCTTTTCTTACATGTTTTATGCTTTGTGCCATGTTTTCTATGTTAGATCCTTTCTTTTCTATGTGTTGATGTTTGGGTCTATATGTTCACATGCTTGATATTATGTCTTTGGCTACCCCTTGCTTAGATCTACATGTTTGTATGCATGTTCTATGCTCCTATGCCTATATCTATGCCTTCACATGCTTGTATGCTTGGGTTTGTGTTCTCCCATGCCTTTATGTTTATATCTACATGCTTAGATGTATATCCATATGCCTACATGTGCATTTCCATGTAGGCATTTACATGTGCCTTTAAGTTTATGTGCTTAGGCCTAGACCTTGTTTGTCATGCCATGTGCTATTGTAGCCCTTTTGTTCCTTTTATCGCATTTTCTTGTGTTTTGGCCTAATGGTTAGGACCCGATATAGACCCTATGGTCTTTGTCATCGTTCATACACCAAGACCCACATCAAAGTGTTTGGATCATCCTATTTATTAGGATTAGTGCCCTTAAATCCTATTGTATGATGCCATGTATGATATTATGTATGATTTAATATTGTGATTACTAAAATTGTTTTATTATTATCTAAAATAATAGTAACATGAATATTTGGACATTATTATATAGTCCACGAGATGCAGTGTATGTGATTTATGTGATTTAGTCATAGAAGATATAAGTCATAAGTCATAAGTTTTTTGTAAACTTAGAATTTTAGTTTATAGTCGGGAGAGAGATTTAAGGGTTGGATCTCACGGCCTCCATTATTGGTTCATAGTAGTGTGGGTAAGCACCTTGTCTTGGCGTATATGTCTCGCGATCCTAAAGGAGGGTGTTTATTTCATTGTACTACAAGATTGAATTTACCCGTTTAAAGTAGTGTGAACAAGCACCTCGTCTTGGCGTATATGCTTTGCGATCCCAAAGGAGGGTGTTTTGTTTCATGGTACTGCAAGTTTAAACACTATAAGGGAGATGAAATGTGATCCATGATTCTAGATAATGGTGTACACAAGACTAAGTGTAATGTTAACCTCCCAAAGAAGCTATGTCATTATTACTTAGAGGCTAAAGTTAATATGACATATTATTAGTGTTTGATAAGAGTTATCATAATAGCACTAATAATCTTAGTTCTCAATCAATTATGGTGTTTATAATATACTTGCTACCAAGGAATTATAGACATGGATTGGGTTGTTGTTACATATTTTATATTATAGTTTTATTGAGATTCCATACTATAGGTTTATATGCTAAATTGTTAATGTCCATTTTACTTATTATATTCATGTTTATTGTTTTTAGATTTAATCATGGCATCATTTAGCCCACTTGTTACTATTCTTAATCAAAACAAACTGACTGGATCCAACTATGTTGACTGGAAAAGAAATTTGGACATTTTTATTACTGCTGAAGAGCACAAATATGTGCTTACTCAACCATGTCCTAGCTTTCCATCATTAGACGCTCCTCCTAAGGAAAAATAGCGATATGATTGTTGGCAGAAATCTAATGAGATGGCCAAGTGCTATATCCTAGCATCTATCTCAAATGTTCTACAGCATCAAATGCAAGATGTAGAACTAGGTTTAGACATAATGCTAAGTTTGAAGGAGATGTTTAACCATGAGGCAAATTTATAATACCAAAAAGACTTATGACACTTCAATAAGGGAGCATTGTCTTAAGTGGATATGATATTCCAGTCACTACCAGAATCATTTAAGGAATTCAGACTTAATTATAATATGAACAAAAAGGTTTATTCGTTGTCTAAATTAATGAATGAATTGGTGGCGGCGAAAGGCATTCTTGGTCCATCTAGTGTTGATGCTAATATGGCTAAAGCTTCTACTTCTTAACCTAAGTCAAAAGGCAAGGATAAGAAGAAGAAGAATAAGTAAGATGGTAAACAAATTGCCTTAGGGGTTGCCAACAAAGGAAAGAAAACCAAAGGAAAATGTCCATTATGGTGAGAAAGGTCATTGGAAGAAGAATTGTCCAAAATTCAGAGCTGCCAATAATAAGGGTAAAATATATTTAGTACAAAATCCCACGGATTCCTGGTGTGTGGATTCAGGTTGTACTAATCATATCTGCAATTCTTTGCAGGGGTTCCAAGAGACTAAAAAGCTGAATGAAGGAGAATTGTTTCTTACTTTGGCTGATGGGAGCAAGATTCCATTTGTAGCTATTAGAGTGTTTAATTTATGCTTTGAATCTAGAGTTTTAATATTTGAAGAATGTTTGTATGTACCTAATGTTTGTATGTACCTAATGTTCGTAGGAATTTAATTTCTGCAACTTATTTAGGTAAGCATGGATATTACATTGTCCTAAAAGACAATGTTGTAATAAAGAAGGGTAAAGTGTTTATCTATTCTAGCAATATTGTTGATGGTCTTTATATTTTAACTCCTGATAAGCATGAATTATACAATTCTGAATTAGATAATAACTCTCATGTAAAATCATTAAAGAGAAAATTTCCTTCTACTAATGATGCATATCTTTGGTACTTGCTTTTGGGTCATATTACCATTGGACTTTGATGAATTTTTAGTTTGTGAATCTTGTTTGGAGGGTAAAATGATCAAACAACCTTTTAATGCAAAAGGTAAAAGAGTCTAAGAGTTGCTTGAATTAGTTCATACGGATGTATGTGGTCTTATGTCAACCTAAGCAAAAGGAGGTTATGAGTACTTCATCACTTTTTACCGATGATTACTCAAGATATGGTTACATGTACCTAATGAGAAGGAAGTTTGAAGCTTTTGAAAAGTTCAAAGAGTTTAGGGTTGAAGTTAAGAATCAATTGGGTAAACACATAAAGGCCATTTGATCTGATTATAGTGGCGAATACATTCTTGGAGATTTCAAGGATTACTTAATTCAAAATAGAATTGTATCCAAATTGACTGCATCTGGATCTCCCCAACAAAATGGTGTAGCAGAGAGAAGGAATATGACTCTTTTAGAAATGGTTAGGTCCATGATGAGTTATTGAACTTTACCAGTTTCTTTTTGGGGATATGCACTAAAAACTGCAATGCATATTTTAAATTTAGTTCCTTCAAAATCTATTCCCAACACACCTAAGGAATTGTGGAGTGGGCGCAAGCCTAGTATGAAATATCTTCACATTTGGGGATGTCTAGCACATGTGTTGAAAGGGAAATCCGATAAGTTGGAAGCTAAAACAGAAGTATGCATGTTTTTAGGGTATTCAAAGGAAACCAAGGGTTATTTATTCTATAATCATAAGGATAACAAAGTGTTTGTTAGTACCTATGCCAAATTTTTGGAAGTTGATTATGTGAATAATTTTAATCCTAGAAGTAATGTTGTTTTGGCTGAATTAGATGAACCTGTAATAGAACAACCAATGGATGAAACTAGGGATGATGTGGTAGTATTAGATACACCATAAGATACTACTCATGAGATGTCTAGTACACAGGTGTCTCGTCGTAGTGGGAGGATTGTTAGGCCACCCATAAGATTTATAAGTTTGGGAGAAACTTATGAAGCTATCTCAGAAAAGGCCAAAATTGATCCTTCCACTTATGAAGAGACAATGAATTATATAGATGCACATCATTGGGTCAAAGCTATGAAATCTGAATTAGATTCTATGTATTCCAATCAAGTTTGAGATCTTGTAAAGGCGCCTAGCAACATTAAACTTGTTGGTCGCAAATGGGTTTACAAGAGGAAGAAATGGATAGATGGAAAGGTTGAAACCTTTAAAGCAATGCTAGTGGCGAAAGGGTATACACAAAAAGAAGGTATTGATTATGAAGAAACCTTTTCACCAGTAGTAATGCTTAAATCTATAAGAATTCTCTTATCCATTGCTGCTCATCATGATTATGAGATTTGACAAATGGATGTCAAGACTGCATTTCTAAATGGCAATCTTGAAAATAAATCTATATGATGCAACTGAAAGGTTTCATAGTAAAGAACTAAGAGCATAGATATGCAAGTTGAAAATGTCCATTTAAGGACTTAAGCAAGCATCTAGGTCATGGAACATCAGATTTGATCAAGCAATTAAGTCATTTGGTTTTGAACAAAATCTTGATGAACCATGTGTGTACAAAAGACATCAAGATAAAGTAGTAATGTTCCTAGTGCTTTATGTTGATGATATTCTACTCATTGAAAATGATGTAGGGATAATGTCATCAGTAAAGGTTTGGTTGTCAAGCCAATTTGATATGAAGGACTTGGGTGAGACTAACTTTATTCTAGGGATCAAGCTTTGGCGAGATCGCAAGAATAAGATGTTAGGCTTGTCACAAGCTGGGTATATAGATAAGGTTCTAGAACGATTTAGCATGTAAAACTCCAAGAAATGATTACTTCCTTTCAGACATGGAGTTACTCTGTCTGATGACCAAAGGCCTAAGACTCTTGAGGAAGAAAACATGATTAGACAAGTTCCTTATGCTTCAACAGTGGGAAGTCTCATGTATGCCATGCTTTGTACTAGACCAGATATCTGTTATTCAGTTGGCATGGTCAGCAGATATCAATTAAATCCCAGAAAAAACATTGGCAAGCTGTAAAGCATATTTTCAAATATTTACGGAGAACGAGAAATTATATGTTTGTTTATCAATGTGAGGATTTGATACCTATTGGCTATACAGATTTAGATTTTCAATCAGATCTTGATTTCAGAAAGTCCACTTCAGGTTTTGTATTCACCTTGGAAGGTGGAGCCATAAGTTGGAGGAGTGTCAAGCAATCTTGTATTGCTGACTCCACCATGGAAGCTAAATATGTTGCTGCTTGTGATGTGGCAAAGGAGGTTGTTTGGCTCAATAAATTCCTTTCTGATCTTGGTGTTATGAGAATGGAGCAAGTTCCTATTACATTGTTTTGCGACAATAGTAGAGTAGTTGCACAATCCAAAGATCCAAGGAATCACAAGAAAGGAAAGCACATTGAAAGAAAGTACCACATCATTCGAGACATTGTTGCTCGAGGAGATGTAGTAGTAGCAAAGATAGATAGTTCAAATAATCTAGCAAATCTCTTTACCAAAGCCTTGTCTCAAAGGACCTTTGAGTCACATTTGGAGGGTATGGGAGTTAGATTAGTGCATAATAGTTTTTAGGGCAAGTGGGAGATTGTTAGGATTAGTGCCTTTAAATCCAATTGTATGATGCTATGTATGATATTATGTATTACATTATGTATGACTTAATACTGTGATTAATAAAATAGTTTTATTGTTATCTAAAATAATGGTAATATGAATATTTGGACATGATCATATTGTCCATGAGATGCATAGTATGTGATTTAGTCACAAAAGATATAAGTCACAAGTTCTATAAACTCCAAATTTTAGTTCGTAGTCGGTGATGAAATTGGGCATTTCATTTGCAACGACTATAACCTATCAACTAAGATGATTTGTCTTGATCATAGAAGTAGAGACTTCTAGTTGATATATTGATATGTTTTAAGAGTTAAGACATATTGAACTGGACCATTGTGAGATTTATTATTCTCCTATTGACTGTCAAACGAATAATAAATATCACGATTTCTATTTACATGAACTCTTAATCCTGAGAGAATAATGGACCTGATCATGAAGTGTAAGTTGCTTTGATATATCAGGAGTAAGATCTAAAGTCACGATCAAAACCTCAATATGTTGGGCAGTTACATTTAATGTTGATGAAACATATATTTTCAAGATGAAATTTATAATCTCTTAACAGAGATATAAAATATTCTTTTGAGATAAGTTTAATGTGTTTGGTTATTCAGAATGTTAGGCCTAACTACTTTAGTAAGGATTTACTAAAGTATATATTTATGAAATTAGATTTTATAAATAAATGATGAATAACTTAAAGGATTAAACTGGGTACTCAAGGATTAAGATGTAGTAATCTTTAAAGTGGCAGTTTACATTCATGACTTTGTATTATTATGAATATTTTATGAAGAGGTTGCATGTACAATAAAGTCTTGAGATATAATTTATTAATAAGGCCTAGAGTGCAATTATATTTATATAGTGGTATTAAATATAACTAATGGTAACTTTGGACTTGTCAAGAGTTGATAGAAAAGCCTAAGGCCCATTGGAGCTAGAGTCTTATTTGTTCTTTTTTGGTCCCACTTCAAGCCACACACTAAAGCCTAATTAGAATAACCCAAGAGGCTAGACCAATTAGATAATTATTTATATGGAGAGAAACATACAGAATTTTGTAAGAAAATGAAATGGTTTGTATGTGAGTATTGAACACTCTCTTATTCTCCCTTGAACGTACACATATAAACTAATTGAGAGACCACACTTTTTGGGCACAAGTGGAACTGGAGTGAAGATTAAGAGTGTTCCTAAGTACTTCTAATATTTGGTTTTGAATTTCACCGCACCAAGATACATTATCTTGTTCTTATATTCTAAAATTTATGTAGTGCATATTATCAATTACGAATGAAGTAGATCCGTTAATTTTTTGCTGCGTATGTTTTGTATGTGATACAAACTATGTTTTCCAACACTATTGGCATGTCTTTGCTTGCTTGCTTCAATGCTTTATGCTTGTGTTAGCCTCTCTAGTTCTAGGCTTTGCCATGTTTGGCGCCCTCCGCGGTTTTGACCTTGTGTGGTTACATCCAACGCTCGTAAGGCCTTGTTCGGATGTAACGATTTGGGAGGCATCTCTGGATGCTAGGTTACTCCATGCGTACCCTTCCCTTTTCTGCTCCATGCGACGCTATGCTTACCATGCTTGTTTTTGCCACCCGTTGGTTCTTTATGCATCTTTACATGCTTACTTACATGTTCATGCATGAGTCTTGCTTGCTAGTGTGTCATCCATACTTCAACACAATGAAGTCATGGACATCTGATCCAAACACATTTGTCCCCCCGCGGACACCATATTTTGTTTGCCTTCTTTCTTGTTTGCTTGTTTGCTTGCTTCCTTTTTTGTTTGCCTTCTAGTTTGCTTGCTTATCTTGTTACTTGTCATGTCTCCTGCCACATGCTATGCTTGCTTCGCTTGTATGATTGTTTACTTTATACCCATTGCGCATTATCTATGCATCTCTTTCTTTCCATTGCTTATCTGCTGGTTTCTTATCTTTGCCTTTGCATGTACACGCATGGAGTAAGGACGTTTGGAGTTAGGGCATGATCTCCAGACGCAAGCAAAAAGGGTGCAGATGTAAGCATGCAAATATGAGCCAAGAGGCTATGTTTAGTAGATTTAGGGGTCTAGCCTCTCCCAATTGGTTATGTACTCTTTTAAGCCCTCTTCCTTCCTCCACCCCTTTCTCTCTTAGATGGGTTGTATTTGGTATACCATGCCATGTACCATTCATCCTCATCTCTAGAGTATGACGACCCCTATTTACTTTCCTGCACCTATATTTTGGGCCATGCTCTAAGGATGTAGGCATTTACTTTCCTGCTCTGTGTGCTTGCATTGTGCATGATGTATGTATATATATATTCCTGCTTGCCCCTTCTGGTGTGATTGTCACAGTCCATGTCACCTAAGGCAAAGCGATGCCTAATTTTTTCCACGAAAGTAAGGTGACACGTCACCAAATTTTCGCCGTGGAAATCTGGTACTTTGCCTAAGTGCCTTATGAAAGCATAGATTGGGACCACACCCATTCAAAAGTCAAACCTCAAAACTCCCTCCCTATGCATGCAAAGCCCCAAAGATCTGTGCAAACCACACCATCATCGAGATGGGCCTCCAACGGGCCCCGCGCATGTGGGAGCATTGCCACGGGGGTGGTCGAACGAAGGTCCGACAACAGTTTTCCAGGCGTTCGCGACCCGGGCATCGACAAACTGACAACTTCACTAGGGATCGATGAGAGTTTAGCCTTTAGAGCTTTTGACAAAACCATAATCTTTGGACTTTGGCTTTCAAAAACACAGAAATTGGCATTGGCCTCTGGGGCTTTCCTTTTAAAAAAAGGCTTTACTATATCCTAGTAGACTATTTTCAAAAGAGCAAAAAAATCTTTTTCCAAAAAATCCTTTTCCGAAAGGGAGGCTGTGGGTATTTTCATAGGGCTTTACCACTTTCCTCACATGCTTTATTGCTTTCCTCACATGCTTTACAGCTTTTCTTCACATGCAAACATAGGGTAAAAAAATTTAATTTCCGCTATACCTTTATCTATTTTCACACACACACACACACACACACACACACACACATATCTGCTGTGCTTTGAAAAAGTCTTTCCCCTTTATTAAGAATTGCATGACATATACACCTTTTTTGAGCTGAGCCTGGGCTCTGCACTGCTGGCATAGTTACATCTCTTTGGGGAATCTACAGATGCCCAGACACAAACATCGGCAGTGTTACCCATAGTTAGATCTGGGGCTAACTTTGTAGACACTTCTAGGTCCATGGGTGGACAAGAGTAGCTTGATAGGCCAAGAATGTATTGAACCCTTTAGTAACTTAATCAAATTAATTAGCCAAATGAAATTAATTAGATTCAATTACATGCAATAAGCGTGGTAGCACAAACAAATCACTAATTAAGTTAAATGTAGCGGAAAATAAATTTGACACAGGTGATTTGTTTACGAATGGGGAAAACCACCGAGGCAAAACCCCACCGAGTGAATTTAAGGTCATCACTTCCGAGAATTCACTATTATCAAAACAAGTAATCACAAGTAAAAGGAATCCCGGTACCTAATACCAACCTACAGTTGAATAAGCGTGGTAGCACAAACAAATCACTAATTAAGTTAAATGTAGCGGAAAATAAATTTGACACAGGTGATTTGTTTACGAATGGGGAAAATCACCGAGGCAAAACCCCACTGAGTGAATTTAAGGTCACCACTTCCGAGAATTTACTATTATCAAAACAAGTAATCACAAGTAAAAGGAATCCCAGTACCTAATACCAACCTACAGTTGAACTCTTACCCCAATACCCAATTGGACTTGTAATGTAGTGACAATCTCTCATTTCAATGCACGGCTCTAAGTACGTGACTAATCAATCGATGCATAGATCCCAATACGTGACTAGCACACCAACTTGAGGAAGATGTTGGCTGTAAAGTCTTCAATTCATCCAAATGATGAAGATTAAGAAGTTCCTTGGTTATAAAACCCTTGGCGCAAAGATGCAGCAGCTTCTACAAAGAATATGATGAACTAAGGCAATTGTCTCCAGTCACAATTTGCATGCATAATGACTTTGCATCAAGTTGCATAACCTTACATCACCTTTGATGGCCTTTAAAATAATCCTTATATATGTCTAGAGTTATAAGAAAAGAAATCCTACACAAATAACTTGGATATGCGTGAAAAACAGATCTAGAAATTTGAATTTAGTAATTCTCGATAGATACAATTTTTGTCAAGAGCTGTTGAGAATTCTTACCAAACCTCGATAGATATTATCTATCAAGCCATCTGTCGAGCTTTAATGAACAACACTTCTTCACTTGTTTCTTAGACAGATTTGCATGGGTTCAATACTAGGCTTGAATTCTTGTTCCTTGAAGTACTAAACTCATCCTAGATCTATCCAATTATAAGTAAATTGTGTTTTGTCAAAGGATTTGCCAATTTACAATAACATATGTTTTAACAAGTTTCACATATGTCCTAACATAACTGAAAAGGCCCCCTCAATTCTTCCTGCCCCACAACTTCCATGAAGGGAAGGGTATGGCGATTGAGTCCCCCTAGGATAGGAACAACCTACCAGTTAAGCCGTTGCATACAGTTGACCTAGTTATGTCAAACCCGTGAGGACTAGATTAAGCCTAGAGCCCATGAGAACTAGGTAAAGCCCAAAGAGTGAACATCCAATCCTAGGAAAGGATACCCTTATAGGACTAGAGGTTAGGGGAAAGTTTTTTGTAACAGGTGAGCCCTTTTTGCTTGCGCCAAAGAAATTGTGCTCTACTCCAGGTTCTTTCTATCCTACTTGCACAACATCCATGATTAAATCCCTAGGAAAAGCAACCCTGTTGCTTATACATGTTAGATCATACCCTATCCCTAAGGGTTTACAACCTTACAAGGGCATTCATGCATACACTAAATGGTCCTGTCACCTAATTGTGCAAAGATAAACTTTATGGCAAGTAGCTGGTACTTTGTTTAGCAAGAAATGTTGTCGAAAAGCTGTCAAGACTTCCTAAGCATCAAAAGTTCAAGGGCTTTCCTAGAAAAGATCCAAAAAGATTGCCCAGAAGCTTAAATCATCAAAGAGGTCACAAGATGTCAAAGTGGCCAAGAGGGTCCAAGATCCAAATTGCCAAGAGATCGAAATTGCCAAGATGTCAAAATTGCCAAAGGTCCTTGATGTCAAGAATCCAAGGGCTCCCCCAAGAGATCCATGCTGTCCAAGTTACCAAGAGATCCAAGTGTCCAAGAGCTTCCCCAAGAAGTCCACATTGTCAGAAGCCAAGCTTTTCCTCACAATCGCATTTACATGTATTGTAAAAGGCCCACTGTTGGAGCCAATAAACCCAACGTTGTAAAAGCAAATCTTGTACAAGCATGTAATCAAAAGAGGGTCCGTCTCGCATTACCAAGCATATCATGAAAGTTTCGGTTACTTGCCAATCTTGTGCATTAATCTTGCATCATAGTAGAAACTCACCATGATAAATACCCGATCAAGGGTGCAAAAGCCAAATTTTTCTAAAAATGGTAGGTGCATGTTAAATAACAAGGATGTAAACTAACTCAATTTTGGTGTTATGTTTCCACATTGTCAAATGCACCCCGTTTCTTTCACCTCCTATTCTTTCTCAGGATCAAAAGATTGCTAAAAAGAAACAGTCTAAGTTACCACCACTTCGTGATCTCATCGTTACTAGGTCTCGCGCAAGAGAGATGTTTACTAGTGGTACTTCTCCCCATGAGGAAAATGCTCAGGAAATTGCTTTTTTGACAGGAGCAAATGGTAGAAATGATGCGTATGATGCAAAAACTGGTTGTAGGAGGAGGACAGAACTCCTCTGGTCATAGTCAAGGAGGTCACCGAACCAAGAATGAAAATCAGCCCCCACCAGAATAGGATCAGGGCCACAGTATACTGCCCTAGGGCAATGACCAAGAAATAGATCCTTTTAAGGATAAGACCCTCGAATCTGGGTATGGCCAAGTCAATAGCCAAGCGAAAACTCTAGCTGGGAAGCTTCGAATCATAGAGGGCTCCAGCGCCCATGGAAGTGTTGATCTAGAATGTCTGACCAAATTCCTTAGGTCATTATGCTTCCCAAGTTCAGGGCACCAGAGTTCGTCAAGTATGATGGTACTAGAGACCCTTGCGCATGTTCTACAGGAAGATGGCTCCTTATGGGGATAATCACCCTCTACTTTGCCAGATTTTCCTTGATAGTTTGATCGGCCCCACGGCCACATGGTACGTGAGACTAGAAAAGACCTCTAGCTGGAGGGAAATGGCTAACTATTTCCTAGAATACGACAGGTTCAACACCGAGATAGCTCTCGACCGCACGGTCCTTATGAGAATAGAGAAAAAGAGTAGGTAGTCTTTCCGAGAATATGCCCAGAGGTGGCGTGAGCTAGCCGCACAAGTGCAACCCCCCAATGATTGAAAATGAGATGATCAAATGGTTTATTGACAACCTTAAGCCTCTTTACAATGAGAAGATAATCAGCACCCAAGTCACACATTTTGCTAGCCTTATCCCTATTGGGGGGCGTATTGACAAGGGTATTAGGAGCAAAAAGATCGTGGAGCTCGAATCCTTGAGTTTCATGATTGAACAACAAGTCAAGAAAATGACTGGCCGCAAGACTAAGGAAGCCGATGTGCACATGGTCGACAATGCATCAGGAAGGCCTAGGGTATTACTGCTGCTTATGCAACCCCAACTGTTAGACCTTAATAGCAACATGCTCAGTATACTCAAGCACCTAACTAAGCCTTTAATCAAAGAGGAAGGCTAGACCCACTTGTCGATGCTTGGGCCTCGAACGGCTGGAAAACCTCTGTCGGGCCTTCGTTCGACCACCCGCCGTGGTGATGCTCCCGCGTGCGCGGGGCCTGTTGAAGGCCCCTCTCGATAATCAGTGTGGTTCGCACGGAGCTTTGGGTGCTCTCTCTCTTAGGGGAGGAAGGTAGGTCTACCTTTGGAGGTGTGGCAGGATTCTTGGCCAAATTTTAGGTGATTACCAAAGGTAAGTGAAGTCGCCACCAATTGGTAGGATTCTTGGCCAAAAAATCTTGATTCTTGAGTTCGAAAGTTTGGTTACAAGTGGGGAAGGTGTTAGGCACCCCACAACGCCTGTCCAAGGATAGTCCTTTATTTTGATAAAACCTTAATTTTCAAAGATTAGCAGTAAAAAACATGATTTTGGCATTGGCTTTCAGGGCTTTGCATGCATGGGGGGGCTTTGAGGTTTGGCTTTTGAATGGGTGTGGTCCTAATCTATGCTTTTCTAAGGCATTCGGGCAAAGTACCAAATTTCCACAGCAAAAAACCGACGACATGTCACCTTACTTTCGTGGCGAAAATTAGGCATTGATTTGTCTTAGGTGACATGGACTGTGACAATCACACCGGAAAGGGCGAGCAGGTATATATATACCTATATTATGCACAATGCAAGCACATAGATCACGAACGTAAATGCTTACATCTTTAGAGCATGGCAAAAAATATAGGTGTAGGAAAGTAAACAGGGGTAGTCATACTCTAGAGATAAGGACAAATGGTACATGGCGTGATATGCCTAATACAACCCATCTAAAAGAGAAATGAGGGAGGAAGGAAAGGGGTTTAATAGGGTACATAACCAAATGGGATAGGCTAGACCCCTAAGTTTACTGAACATGGCTGCTTGGCTTATATCGACATGCTTGCAACCTCGTCCTTTTTGCTTGCGCCTAGGAGACCGTGCCCTTGTTGGTAAATCTGGTTTTGTATCTCATATAAAACACACAGCGGAAGCAACAATCACGGATCTACTTCTTTCATGAAAGATAACGTGTAACCTTGAATTCTAGAACAAAGAATAGAAAGCGTACCCTGGTGCGGTGAAATTCAAAACAAAATATTAGAAGTACTTGGGAACACTTTTAATCTTCACACCAATTCTACTTTACGCCCAAATAGTGTGGTCTCTTAATCAGTTTCCAAGGGAGAATAATCGAGTGGCTCCAGTCACACATACACACCATTTCACAATGATGTCTCTCTTAAATAAAATTCTATATGTTTCTCCCTTTATAACTAACTGATTATCTAATTGGGCTGGCCTATTAGGCCTTTCCAATTGGACTTTAGTGTGTGGCTTGGAATGGGACTAAAAGGGACCAATAAGACACTAGCTCTAATGGGTCTTGGGCTTTTCTGTTAACTCTTGATAAGTCCAAAGTTACTATTAATTATATTTAGCACCACTATATAAATATAATTGCACTTTAGGCCTTATTAATAAATTATATCCCAAGACTCTAATGATATCATATGACCCCTCCATGAAATATCCATAGTAAACAAAGTCATAAAGAATTGTCACTTTGTAAACAACTATTTTATCCTTGAGTACCAGGTTTAATCTATTAGTTATTCACATTTATTGAAATCCAATTTCAATAAATATAAGTTTTAGTAACTCCTTACTAAAGTGGGCGCCCGAATAATCAGTTATCATTAAACTTATCTCAAGAGGATATTTTGTGTCTCTATAAAGAGAGATTATGAATTCCATCTTGAGAATATGTGTTCCCTCAACATCACGTATAGTTACCCAACATACTGAGGTTTTGACCATGAATATTAGATCTCACTTCTGATATATCAAAGTAACCTACATTTCATGATTAAGTTCACTATCCTCTCGAGATTGAGAGTCTATGAAATTAGAAGTCGTGAGATTAATTATTCAGGTGACAATTGTTGATTGAATAATTAATCTCATAGTGGTCCAGTTCAATATGTCTTAACTCTTAAGACACATCAACACATCAACTAGAAGTCTACACTTCCATGATCAAGACAAACCATCTTAGTTGATGTGTTATAGTCTTCGCAAATGAAATGCCTAATTTCATCACCGACTACGAATTATATTTTGAGTTTACAAGGAATTTTTGATTTATATCTTCTGTGACTAAATCACATAAACCACATACAATGCATCTTAAGGACTATGGATTAGTTCATAAACCACATATATTTTCTGTCCCATTAGTTCATAAATAATCTCATATAATTAAACAACTTAATCATTTATAACATGCCAATAAATTGGATTTTAGGGCATAAACCCCAACAGCCCTAGCTTCATGCGTCCTTGCTCCATGTGTGTATATGCAAAGGCAAGAACAAGAAACCAGCAGACATGCAATGGAAAGAAAAAGATGTGTAGATAATGCGCAAAGGGTACAAAGCAAAGAAGCAAGATAGATATGTCAAGCATAGCATGTGGCGGGAGACATGACAACCAAAGATAAGAGACAAACAAGAAAGCAAGCGAACAAGAAAGCAAACAAGCAAGAAGGTAAGCAAGCAAAATGGCCAACAAAAGGTGGTATCCACGGGGGACAAATGTAGGTTTGGATTGGGTGTCCATATCTTCATTGTGTTGAAGTGTGGACGACATACTAGCAAGCAAGACTTATGTATGAACATGTAAGCAAGCATGTAAAGATGTATAGAAAGCCAAACGGGTGGTACGAACAAGCATGGCAAGCATATCATTGCATGAAGCGGAAAAGGGAAGGGTATTCACGACACAACCCAACATTTGGAGACGCATCTCAAGTGGTTACCCCCAAACAAGGCCTCATGGGCGTCGGATGTAACCAAACAAGTTCAAGCCTATAGAGGGCTTCAAGCATGGCAAAGCTTAGGACAAGAGAGGCTAACACAAGAATAAAGCATAGAAGCTAGCAAGCATAGACATGCAAATACGATGATCCAAACCCTTTGATGTGGGCCTTGGTGTATGGACGATGAAAAAGACCATAGGGTCTAGATCAAGTCCGAACCAATAGGCTAAAACACAAGAAAATGCGATAAAAGGAATAAAAAGGGCTACAATAGCACATAGCATGACAAACAAAGCCTAGGCCTAAACACATAAATATGGCAAAAAGCACACAAGCATATTGATCTAACATGGGAAATAGCATAGAGCATATAGAGAAGAAGATCTAAGCACGCAAGCATGTGAAAACATAGATCATATAGGCATAGAAACATGCATGTAAACACGTAGATCTAAGCAAGGCATGGCAAAAAATGTGATGTCAAGCATGTAAGTATGTAGATCTAAACAACAATACAAGGAAAAGATAGATCTAAGCATGAAAACATGGCATATGGCAAGAAAACATGTAGATCTAAACATATAAGCATGTAAGGATGTAGATCTAAACATGTGAAAAAAGAATCCAAACTCATAAACATGTGAAGACACGGATTTAAGCATATAGACATATAAACATAGGCATAAACACATAAGTCAAGACATGTGAGCATGGCGTAAATCATAAAAGCAAGCATAGGGACCCATAAATCTAGGCACAAGCATGGAGATAGTCATATAGACTAACATAGAACATGTAAAACAAGCCATAAACATGGAAAGCATGGAAACTTGTAGATCCAGACACAAATACCACATGGAAAAGGTAGATCCAAGCATAAAACATGGCATAAGGCATAAAAAGAAAGGAGATTTAAGCTAGAAGCACAAATAAAGCAAGAAACATGCCAAAGAAAGCAATAAATCATGTTATTCAAGCAAAACGAAAGGATAAAAAGCTTGATGATGATTTATAGGAAAAGGGGTATGGATTGTAGCCAAAAAGCTACATCCATACCCCTATACCTCAAATCCAAGGTATAGAACCAAGGAGAGGAAGATGGAGGGTATGAACATTACCATGATTTTTGGAGAACAGAGAAGAATCAAGAAGTTTTGATGATGATTTATAGGAAAAGGGGTATGGATTGTAGCCAAAAAGCTACATCCATACCCCTATACCTCAAATCCAAGGTATAGAACCAAGGAGAGGAAGATGGAGGGTATGAACATTACCATGATTTTTGGAGAAGAGAAAAGAATTAAGAAGTTTTGATGTGTTTTTGTGTTTTTTGGGAGAGAAATATGATGAGAAAAGAGAGAAAAAAAAAATGTCTAGAAAGGTGCCCAAACAACTCCTAAAATGTCCCCCCTTCAATTAGAGCTGCTAGGGGCCTTTTATAGGCCCTAGCACACTTTTTGGGGCTCGGCTAATGCACTTTTTTAGTTTTGACTTTGGACGTGCATTTGGAGGTCTTCTTGGACTCGGATTGAGGTGATCTTGTGTCCATGGAAAGCTCTGGATGTCTAGTTTTCATAAAACTAATGAAATTAAAATTCCAACAATTGAATCAAAAGTTATGACCTTGGGAAATGTGCTGATGCACTTTTCACAGTTTTCTCAATATCTCAACCGTTTTTACTCGGATTTCGACCCATGAATAGTTGCTGGAATGATAATTTGATTATCTTTACAATGGCATTGGTCTCAACTTGTTTTGATGACCGGATCAAGATTAGGGTTTCTGGGGCCCACTAAGAGTCAACTCTAAGTCAAACTTTGTCAAACTTGCTAAAAATCTTCGAGGAGCTCAGGTTTGATATAAAACCATGAAAAATGTTTTTTTGTGAGGATTTTGACCTTGTTTGACCTTTAGTCAACCTAGGGTTGACCAGGGGCGTTTTGCTCATTTTGGTTGAAAAAGGCACTTTGAGCGCTCTAATGTCCGAATGGGTTGCACCACGTTTTGGGTTTTTTCAGGGTCCAACACGCAAATCGAGGACAGATAAAATACGGTATCAACACCACCTCGTCCCCTTAGGAAAGCCGAAAGTATACTCCATTACCTATGCCAATGTCAGATCTCTATGCTTACCTTTTAGAAAGAAAGCTAGTAACCCCCGATGTTTGCAAGGCCTAGAAAAGGTCCTCTCCCACCTGACTTTGATCCGTCTAAGAAATGTGAACACCATTTTGGGGCCAAAGGGCAGACCCTTGAAGAATTTTACCACTTGAGAGACTGTGTTTAGGATCTCATTGAAAACAAGTTGATACAGTTCAATAATGCAGCTGCTCTGAACATCATTACCAACCCTTTGCCTCCCCATCAGGAAGGGAATGTAAACGTCATCATCACAAAGGAAGAAAGGGTCCCTAATTTCTCCTCACCGTCATTCCCATGGAAGGCCATGCTCAGAGCCTTGGTCTAAGATAGCCACCTTGATCTTAAGGGTATGGGAACCCCAGGATTTTATCGGGGAATCTGCTTATTGTCCTATTGCCATAACCAGGATATTGATGACGTGAATGAGACAATAGAGCTGGATCATGATATTGAAGGATTAGAGGAAATTTTGAGTTTGCCTCATGATATTTTGGAAGCTCTAAACAGAGAGAGTGAAGGGTCCAAGCCCAACATAGAAGAGACAGAAGTGGTTAACCTTGCCAACGAAGACGAGAATGAAAAACTCATCAAGATTGGGGTAAACTTTCCTAAAGACATAAAGCCTGAGCTTATAGCGCTACTCAAGGAATTCAAAGAGATATTTGCTTGGTCCTACCAAGATATGCCAGGGTTGGATACTGAGATTGTCGTGCATAGAATTCCATTTAAGCCAGAATGTCCTCCAGTGCGGTAAGCCCTTCAAAGGATGAAATCTAAGATCATTTTGAAGATCAAGGAAGAAGTAAAAAAAAAACTGAAAGACGGTTTCCTTACCGTGATAGCCTACTCAGATTGGGTCACCAACATTGTTCCTGTGCCTAAGAAAGATGGGAAAGTACGCATCTGCGTCGACTTTAGGGATTTAAACTGGGCCAGCCGCAAGGATAACTTTCCATTGCCATATACCGATACCCTGATCGATAATACTGCTACCAATATGTTCTTCTCCTTCATGGATGGATTCTCAGGCTATAATCAGATCAAAATGGCCGAAGAAGACAAGGTCAAGACAACATTCACCACTCATTGGGGAACCTATGCATATGATGTCATGCCATTCGGCTTAAAGAACGTCGGTGCTACTTACCAGTGAGCCATGGTAACCTTGTTCCATGATATGATGCACAAAGAGATTAAAGTCTATATAGACGATATGATTGCCAAATCCTGCACTTCCAGGGATCATTTGATAGATTTAAGAAAGCTGTTCAAGCGCCTTATGAAGTACAGATTGAGACTAAACCCTAACAAGTGCGTCTTCGGAGCTAGTTTAGGGAAACTACTTAGCTTCATAGTCAACCAAAGAGGAATCGAAATGGACCCAGCAAAAGTCCAAGCCATCCAGGACATACACCGCAAAGCGAGAAACAGATTCACAGCTTCTTAGGCCAATTGGCTAAGCCCAACTAGAAAGAAATGGTGATTTACTACTTAAGCAAGAAGTTCACTGGTTGTGAGATCAACTACATCGCCATTGAAAAGACGTGTTGCGCCCTAGCGTGGGCATCATGCAAGTTGCAATAGTATATGCTCTACTACACCACGCTGCTCATTTCCCGCATGGATCCCATTAAGTACATCTTTGAAAAGCCAGCTCTTACAGGGAAGATCTCCCGTTGGCAAATGTTGCTTTCCAAGTTCGACATTGTGTTTGTGACAAGAAAGGCCATCAAGGGCCAGGCCATAGCCAATTACCTAGCGGACTAGCCGCTGAATGATCTAGAACTTTCAAAATCCCTCTTCCCTGATGAGGATGTCAAGGCACTAGAGCCAGAACCAGACAGTGTGGAACCATGGCGTTGGAAGCTTTATTTTGATGGAGTCGCCAATTCTACCGGAAATGGAGTGGGAGTAGTCTTAGTTTCCCCCAAAGGCCAGCAAATCCCAGTTTCAGTCAAGCTGAATTTTGATTGCACCAACAACGCCACCGAATATGAAGTGTGCATAGTTGGCCAGCAAGTGGCCCTAGAGTTCGACGCCTATAACTTGAGCATCTTTGGAGATTCCCTGTTGATCATCTTCAAAATCAAAGGAAAATGGCAAGCCCGAGACACCACATTGATTCCATATCAAAAATGTGTCAACTGCTTGATTTCGAAATATCGAGACATCACATTTGCCTATTTACCTCAAGCACACAACCAATTTGCAGACGTCTTGGCTACCCTGGTCAAGTTATCAGAAGTAGATGATATGCAGCAATTGCGCATAGAAGCCTGTGGCGTTCCAGCCTATTGCATGAACATCAAAGAATGTATGAGTGTCGAAGTCGAAGTCGACAGAAAGCCATGGTACCATGATATCAAGGCTTATATTAAGAACAGTGAATACCTATCTGGTGCAATAGACGGTGAAAAGAAGTTTATCCGGTGTATGGCCTGCCAATTTTTCTTGAGTGGTGAAGTCCTATACAAAAGGAACCACGATTTTACCTTGCTCCAATGCGTAGATGCCTCTGAGGCTAATCATTTGATGGAAGAGATGCATGAAGGCTTACTCGGAGCTTATGCCAGTGGATCCCTATTGGCCCGCAAGCTTATGAGAGCTGGATACTATTGGCTCACCATGGAAAGTGATTGCATTAAACATGTGAGGACATGCCACAGTTGCCAAGCCTATCAAGACAAAACGAATGCTTCTCCTCAACCTTTGCACTCTTTGGCAGCACCATGGCCCTTCTTAGTCTAGGGTACGGATGTCATCGGACCCATGATTTTGAAAGTTTCAAATGGTCATGAGTACATCTTAGTGGCCATTGATTATTTTACAAAGTGGGTGGAAGCCGCTTCGTACAAAAGCGTAACTCAAGCAGTGGTAGCCCGATTCCTAAAACAGGACATTATTTGCCACTACGATGTGCTGAGGAGGCTTATTACTAAAAATGAGGTGAACCTAAATGGGAAAATGATTCGGCAACTCTGCCAGCAGTTCAAAATCGAGCACAGAAATTCGGTTCCCTATCGCCCTCAGATGAATGGTGCAGTGGAAGCCACTAACAAGAACATAAAGAAAATCTTGGTGAAGATGACAGACCCATATAAAGATTGGCACGAGTACTTGACGTTTGCCTTGTGTGCATATCGTACTTCTGTTCGTACTACCACGGGTGCGACCCCGTATTCATTAGTATATGGCATGGAGGTTGTCCTCCCTGCAGAGGTAGAGATCTCGTCTATTAGGACTTTGTCTCAAACAGAGCTGCCAGAAGATAAATGGGCCCATTCCCAATATGAACAACTAAACATGATAGATGAAAAGCGCATGACTGCAATGTGCCATGGACAGTTGTACCAACATCGTGTCGAGCGAGCATTCAACAAGAAAGTTGGACCTAGGGTCTTTGAAGAAGGCGATCTAGTCTTGAAGAAGCGCAACCAGCCCATGCTTGATCACAGAGGAAAGTTTGCCCCAACTTACGAGGGCCCATATCTGGTAAAGAAGGCCTTTTCCAGAAGAGCCTTGATTCTTGCCGACATGGACGAGCATGACTTCAATATGCCCACCAATTCTGACCTCGTCATACGGTACTTTGCATGAAGAAGCCTTTCAGTGCACCTCATCTCTATATTTTTTATGTCAACCAAAAAAAAAAAAAAAGAAGAAGAGAAAAAAGAACCAAAAATATATATATATATATATATATATGTAAAAAGGTAGATCGAAAACCCAAAAGGGTGGTCTACGCAAAAGGAGAGCAAAAGAAGGAGTGTGAGGGAGCTTGCTAGATTGAAAACCCAAAAGGGTGGTCTAGGCGAAAATTAAGGCAATCAAAAGTCAGTCGAACTACATGATGACCTGATCCTTCCTAGTGGAGGTACATAGGCAACCATCTTGGTTCGGTCACATCTTAAAAGAAAAATCATTCATTTGAATCCCCTCAGATATATGATCAAGATTAGAAGATTAGATGGATGCAGCATCCAAGACAAGATATGAAGACACTTCCAAGATCGCTCTCTGTCTACAATACTGCCACGACCTAGTGGTCTACTCAAGATGTTCTGGCTCATACCAATAGGAAATGTACCTCAATGGAAAAAGGAAAAGATCCGTCTAGAACAGGATGTATCCTTGGAAAAATAAGATATTTATATGCATGGATTTTACATTTATCACTTATTTGTATAATCTTGCATTTTCAAAGCATTTGCCTGCATATTCATTAACATGCTTGTATTGTACCATTCAATTTCTTTCGTGCATTCTAATACCAAACATGAAATCTCATCTCATAAATATCCTGAATATCATCATAAGCATCTCTCTCCACCATCTCTTAGTTTCTAAGCATGCCTAACAGACTAAACTATGCTTTAAGAACTTGAACAAAAAGAGGAAGACCTTATGCAATTGCCTAGCAATTTACAAAGGACCTTTCCATACATGGTGGGATACTAACTACATAGCTCATGTGCAGAAACAAAATAAGCAAAAAAGAACATCAGTAAGTCAAACATGGCCCAAACAATTAGACACGGCCTGACACAATCTCCCAAAACCAGTACATAGAGTCGGGTCATCATGAGCATGAGTGTGAAGTAACTCGGCTGCATCAAAGCCTAGGTTTCTGGCAACCCCTCTGAGTCTGTCATGTGAATTTCGAAGATAGACAAGCTACCTCTCCATCACAGAATCAAAAGTAGGCCCCTGTCTCTTGGTCTCCAACAAAGCCTACAAGGTGCCCACCTCTGTAGTAGCAACTCTCAAAGCCTCCTCCCTCTCAGCCAGCTCAGTCTGAACGCAACGGAAGGCCAATTGCAGCTCACTAGGCTCATCGCCCTTTCACCCATACTCCATGCTCAAAATGGAATGAATGTAGACCTTCGCTTGCACTAGCTCCAATGCTAAGCCATCGGCTCTGCTATTAGTCACAGCCTTGCCGGCCTCTAGTGCGGCCCTCTCCTCAACCCAAGTATAATCCAAAGTGGTAAACCTCTGAGTAAGATCCGCAAGCTCATCCTCCAAACCCGTAACCCGGGATCTCAACTGAACACATTCTGTCTCTATACCGGGATGGGCCATCCCTCTCCAATCAAGCTCCACCCTAAGAGTAACGAGTCTTATGTGCATTGCTCATCTCCTTAATATCCTCCATAAGGGTAATAGCCAGCTCCCTACAGCAGTCTCTATCCTTGATGACTTCTCTCAGGCACTTCCTCAGATCCATAAGGGCCCTCTCAACCCTGGTCTCAAACTCTAGAGTATAGTCTCTCAAAACATTAGTCGGAAGTGGCAACTTGGCTGAGACTGGTGATGATAAGTTAAACACAAAGCTGGGATCTCTAGTGTCTCGCCACACTCTAAACTCAACAAAAAACCACTCCTAGTCATCCCTAGAATAAAAAGGGAAGTCGATGTTCGACTTGCGCGCCTCATAGAAATTAGAGGCACGCCTTGTCATTGCCGCATTAATATCCACGAGCCCATACTCATAAGTGACAACGGAGAGATCATTAAGTCAAGGGATATGATACTCCCGAATTGTCGCATGGCTATGCCCGAAAAGTACCTTGTGCACCGCCAGATACCCACCAAGGGAAGGCCCAGTAAATTGACGCAATGGGTCCACCCCTGCCATCTAGTAATACCTCATTTGACTCTCCAAGTCCAGTCAATTGGACTCAGGTTGCACAAGTACCTCAACCAACCCTCGATATCCCCAAAAAGGGGAAGATCAAGAACTACAGTGGCCAGAACTCTACTCCTAATGGCAAAGCCCTCAGGCTGATCCCTGGAAATAACACTCAGGTGGCTGTAGAACCACAACTATAACTGATGAACACAGCAACCTAGCCTACCCTTATCGGTCTCCCGACACAAAGGCAAGGACCTAATGGTCTTAGAAAGTAGAGCAGGAATGAAAGAGGTACCATGAGGTAAGGCACTCACCAGAGGGAGAATGGCAAAGCTGACAGCTCCTGACGATGAAGGAAACAACACCACACCAAAGAAGGCCATTAGGAAGGCCTGATGCCAGTAGGATGTCCACCGCTCTTCTAAGTCCACAAAGTCATCTTGGTAGCCAAAAGGACACTCCAATGGGTGGAACTAATCATACAGAAAATTGAAGGACATGCTCCTTCCTATCCTGCTACCATACCAAGTCAGTGCCTCCATAACGGACCTCTTCAAGCCTAACAAATCAGTGAGTCTCTTGCAGTAGCGTGGCCATACTAGTGGAACAAAATAGTGCTTAGAAGGGTAGAGAAAGAAAGAAAACGATCATACTCCTCCAAGGTGGGCCCTAGATTAACATCTCCAATGGTGACACATCTCAAGACGGGGTCCTAACAGGAGGTAATGACCTCTAATAAATGCCAGTCCAATGAGGTGTGAAGAAGAGCAGTAGCATCTCCAAGAAGTTACCAGATGAATGCCCAGTCACCGCAAGAAAAGGAGCTCAACCACCTCTTAAGCATCTTCTCATAGTAAGACTCCCTCTCAAGCTCAACTAAAGTGTCGTAGGAGTGAGCACCAGAAGCATCCATGAACGGATCTTGCTAAATCTGATGATCTAGTGAGAATCTACGCGAAAAATAATGAAAAATAGTGTTTTCTACATGTTTTGGGTGAAGAAAAGGGTAGAAGAAGACCCCAGAAAATCGTAGACCAGAATGAGCTGAGGCTGGGCTGAACCCAGCTTTTTATGTACCTACAAGGATTGTCGACCCTCAGGACATGTGCCAAGGTTTTTCAACCCCCCAGGCACAAACCCCTATGTATTTTGACCACTACTCCTCTATTTGGGATTTTTTTGACCGCCTTGGAGTAAAGATTCCTCTGTTTTAGCACCCGTCGTAGTGCGCGGTCGGCCTAGCAGTGAACTAGATTGTTAGAAACTCTCTCTCTTGCAACCGAGACTGCACAAATCCCACACTAGGGCAGTTTATCTTTGTGAGTCTATTTCAGCACTTTCAAATATCTTGAACCTCATTTTTCTATGCCCAGTTCACCTGGTTCAAGGGCCAGTTCAACCCCGATAATCCTGGCTCACAACAAAAAGACACTAGGGCCCGTTCTCGGCCATGTAGCAACTTTTTTAGCTTATTTTAAGGACGGAGGGAGTCATTTCCCATAAGGTTACCCCAAGAAACCTGTCTTTGAATTGACACCCGACTTAGGCAATAACAGGAGCAATCAGTGCATACCACCTCATGGTGTGTGTGAGGAGATTTTGTTCAGAATGTCTGCATTCATTACTAGCATTTGGTATGACCTATGAAGTTGAGGCCATTTTCAGCCAGCCTGTAAGCTTGGAACCCCGTAAAACCCTAAACTAGGGCAGCTTATTTTGCATGGTTCCCTCCACCTTGTCCAATATACAAGAATGAGTCTATCCCACTGAGGATGTGTCCCTCATGTCAAGAATCACATGAAACCCTAAACTGGGGTAGTTTATTTCACGTGGTCTCTTCATTCTCCTCCCTAGCAGGATGATCATTGTCAAAATCCACTGATAAACCCGTCAAACTGTGGTGCAATACAAATAAGTGTGACACAAGCTAGTTCAAAACCCCCATCTATGATGATAATGCAATAGTGCATACATACAATAGCAGCCCTTTGAAAGGTGACATCCAGAATCATAAATGTAAGTCCTATTTAGAGGCATTGTTTCTTGCGTACATCAGCAACCCTTTTAAAGGCAGCTTCCAGAATTATACATGTAAGTCCTATCTAGAGGCATTGTTTCTTGCACACATCAGCAGCCCTTTTAAAGGCGACATCCAAAATCATAAATGTAAGTCCTATCTGGAGGCATTGTTTCATGCGAACATCAACAACCCTTTTGAAGGCAATTTTCTAGAGTTATGCATGTAAGTCCTACCCAGAGGCATTGTTTTTCACACACATCAACAACCTTCTCAAAGGCGATTTTTCTACGGTGGTACATGTATGTCCTAATCAGGGGCATTGTTTCTCCTACACCAGCAGTAGCTCTCTAGAAGGCAATTTTCTAGAATTATGCATGTAAGTCCTACCCAGAGGCATTGTTTCTTGTTGCAGCCCTCTTAAAGGCAATTTTCTAGAGTTATGCATATAAGTCCTACCCAGAGGCATTTTTTTTCATATATCTACAGCCTTCTCAAATGCGATTTATCTAAAGTTATACATATAAGTCCTAACCAAAGGCATTGTCTTTCATATACATCAGCAACCCTTTCAAAGGCGATTTCCTAGAACTATACATTTAAGTACTAATCAGAGGCATTGTTTTTCACATATATCAGTAGCCCTCTCAAAGGCACTTTTCCTAAAGTCATACATCAACCCTCTTAAAGGCAGTTTCCAAAATCATACATGTAAGTCCTAACAAGAGGCATTGTTTTATACATACACCATGAGGCTACAAAGAAGTGATACATAATGTGGAGAAATACACAACTGGCCCACCATGGGGCGATGTCTACAAGATATATGTAGAATACATACTTGCCCACGCAAGGGCTACATCATGCTACAACAAAAAGCTAACCCTACTGGGAATCATCATCCCTAAAATACTGGTCGGCATCATCATCATCACCATCATCACCATCGCTTGCAGGAGGACCAGTGGAAGGACCTGCTCCGCCTGAAGTGCCTGGAGTGTACCATGGATCCTGAAGAGGCCACGGAGCTTGAGTAAAAGAACCCCAACTGCTCGGTGGACCTAGCAGAGCTAGCATGTACTCTGTCTCACCTAGTTGAATAATGTACCCCCAACCCGACATGTGACTTGAAGGTGGAATATAGGCCCGAAGTGCCCGCAACTCCCCTATCAAGACCCTGGCATAACCATGAAGCATGGCTAGCTCACCCTGAAGCTAGCTCCGCTCTCTCTTTGTGGCAGTAGCACAAGCCTCTTTATCCCTTTGCCAAAGCTCCCTTTCTCGAGCAAATGCTTGGGCAATCTCCTCCTATATGTGCACCTCCCTAGCGGCAGTAGCAGTCTCAAGCTTCGTCACCCTAGCCTGCAAAGCCTCTGTACGCAATCTCCACTTAGCTCCGGAAGCTACTTGAGCATAAACAATGCCTCTTAGCACTTTACCTCCACTCACAGGAACATCTATAATGATAGGCCCCGTGGAGGACTCTACAAACCAAGTGGCATAATCCCTACTAGTATCCACGTATGCATCAAAAGAACCTATCGCGTAAGCCAGGTTGTCCATGACAATGGACTCAAATGACAAGTCGAGAGGAGGTGGATCTCTAGGTACTCCAAAAACCAGCATGACCTGATGGAAGGTCCTCTCTGCCATAAAGAACTCCCAACTTAACAGGGCCCAGAACCAGCGTCGTACTCTCGACTGGCCCATGGCAACAGTAAGCTCTGATCTCACCAACAGTGAGTCATCATATGGATGAGCCACTATCTCACCCCAGGTGACGCAATCCAAGGCCACAATGATAGTAACTGGCTGCACCAGGACAACTCTGGTAATAGTGCAGAGAGACCAAGCATATGCTCGAGGATAAACGGTTGTAGACAAACCCGTGAACTGTGGTCACCGACTAGGAATGGCAATGGGTCGGGTTTAGGCCGGGTTTTTTCATACCCAAACCCGACCCGTGGGCCAAGACCCGCAGCTTGGACTCGGCCCGTTTACTAAGCGGATTTTTTTCCTGAGACCTAGACCCGCCCTAACCAGGCCCCGCGGGCCCCGTTAAGGGATTAGGCCCAATTCGTGGCCCAACTTAAAAAAAAAATTTTGGGTAATTCAACAAGCACAACACTAACTAAACACAAACAGCCAATTTTATTTTTCCCATACTAATCTAGCACCTAAACACCTCCAATTTTTGTATTTGAAAATTTTCAAGTAAATCTACAGCTGAAAAAAAAAAAAAAAAAGGTTTTCCCCTTGCTTCTTCGTGTTAAGTGATAAAGATTCATCACCCAAGATACCATTTACAAAAGCATAAAAACGAAAATCAACATTCAGATACAGGGCAGATCTGCCAGGGCAGTTTCACAAAAGTATAAAAACGAAAATGAATATTCATTCCAATGGCAAGACTAACAATTAGCATAACTAGAATTGATACATACTTTGGTTGAGATCCATAGTTTAAGTAGAAAACACCAACCGAAAAATTGAAACAAACATCTCAGAGACTTAGACTGGAAATTTTCAATCTCTGAAAATTTCAAAAAAAAAAAAAATTTAAAGAGAAGTATAGAACAGAGGCGGTGAGGTCTTGGGCCGACAATGAGATTGAGGGTGAGTGAGAGCTTGACTGGCGATGGTGAATGCTTGGACCGACAGTGAGAGGCTGAGAACTTGGGCCGGCAGTGCTTGAGAGGGAGTGAGATTGAGAGTGAGTGAGACCGTCCGTGTGAGCTGTGTGAGATTGAGAGTGAGTGAGGCACTGAGGGCTGAGGCGGCTGTGTTTGTGTGAGCTGAAGAAGAGTAAGGGAGCTGAAGAAATGAGCAAGAGATTAGGGTTTATAACTATATATATAAGAGGGTATGTAAGTAATTTTATTTATAAACGAGTTGGGTACGGGTTCAGGTTCGGATCGGGTTTTGATAAAACCCGGACCCGACCCGACCCGGACCCGGTTCAGGGTTTTTTTTAAAAACCCATACCCCGACCCTATTCTTTATCGGGCCGGGCCGGGTACCCACTGGTCAGGCCCAAATTGCCATGCATGGTGGTCGCAAGGCTGGGATATACTCATAGGCCCACCGTGTCAAGATCTGCCAGCACCCCTCCAGGCTCCTAAAATCTCGCTGTGAAGCTCGCCTCAAAAAGGCTATGAAGAAGCTATAAGTGACGGACCCCCAGTCATATCTCCTAATGTCGGAGACTACTCTCATGGCCCACAGCAACTGGCAGGACAATACCGATCGGTGGTTGCCAAAAAAGCAACTACCGAGGAAATACATGAAGAACCACTGAAGATGAATGTCAGTCGGCACTACACTCCAGGGGATGCTACCTTGCAGCCACTCGGTACGGATCTGTGGTGATGCGGTAGGCCCAAAATACGCTCTCGTGCACTCCATCAGTGGGAGAAGGATGCCCAAGAGCTCACAAGCTATCTCGAAGCTCATGTCATAAGTCGGAATCAGGTATCCATCGAATCTAATGCCCAGGATGGCCGTCAAGTCAAGAGGGAGAACTGTATACTCCCTGTAACTCAGGTGAAAAGCGCTTGTCTCAACATGAAACCGCCGCACCAAAGCCTCCCCAATCTCGTGCCTCAAGGTATACAGAGGGATCCTCAAAAATCCTTGAATCCCTGCTCTTTTAGGAAATTCGTATAGCGCCGGTGGGTCTCAGGATCAAACAGCAGTCGAAGAAAGGTGGACCAAGCACCCTAACCATGGATCTTGTCGGGACCCTACATTAAGTATCAGAAGCTATCCGTTAGCACATGCATATAATAGGAATCTAAATGACAAAAGAAGAAAGACAATATACCTGTCCCTTCCACACCTAGGCGGAAGGATGATCCTTTAGCCCGTGCTAAAGGTGAGTGTCTCTGATACCGTCGTCCACTGCTCTAGTATAAGCATTGGCACTGGAGTGACGCGGTGGAAATCTCGGTATCAAACTGCGCATCCCAGCACCTAAATCTAGCTCAACCAAATTGTCCCCAGACAAATCAGCCGCTATATTAAAAAGGAGATCCTCAACTGGTGTCTCTCCTCTAGAGGTACCTCCCCTTGTAGCCAGCACACGCCATTAGGAAGCTCTACTGGAAATAATGTGAGACTTAGAGGAAGCACAAACTGTCTCGGCTGAACACCATTTCCTGGATCGGGTCTCCGTGGGGATCCCGTCGGTGGGCCCGATGTCGGAACCCCAGCGGTCAAAATGGCTCTGCAAAACTTGAGTTGTCTGCTCACCAACAGAAACAGTCACATCATTAGAAGAAGAGTGCCTATGGGACGTAGCGTAAATGAGGGCCTTTTCTCGGTCTCCTTCAGAACTCGTCCTCCGTGACACAATCTGCAAAATGGCAAGAAATCCAAAAATAATTGGTAAGCCCATAAGTCAAATGGCAACACAAGTGGACTAACACTATTTTAAAAAAACATGTAGGCTTGTACCCAGCACACAGTTGCAAAGGACACCAATCGGGACTGTTATTCAGATATCCTCTGTTCCTACCCAACCTAAGACCGAGACTGCTATTCAAATATCCTCTATTTCTACTTGGCAAAACTCAGAACTGCTATTTAGATATCATCTGTTTCTACCTGACACCAATCGGGACTGCTGTTCAGATATCCTCATTTCCTACCCGGCCTAAGACCAAGACCGTTATTTAGATATTCGCTATTTCTACTTGGCAAAAATCAGGGCTGCTATTTAGATATCCTCTATTTCTACTTAACACCAATCGGGACTGCTGTTTAGATATCCTTCGTTCCAACCTAGCCTAAGACTAGGAATGCTATTTAGATATCCTTTGTTTCTGCTTGACAAAAATAAGGACTGCCATTCAGATATCCTCTATTTCTACCTAACGCCAATCGGGACCGCTATTCAAATATCCTCTGTTCCTACCCATGCTAAGATGAAGACTGCTATACAGATATCCTCCATTTCCACCTGACACCAATCGGGAATGCTATTTAGATATCCTCTGTTTCTACCTGACACCAATCAGGACTGCTGTTCAGATATCCTCTGTTCCTACCCGGCATAAGACCAAGACTACTATTCAGATATCCTCTGTTTCAACTTGGCAAAAATCAGGACTGCTATTCAGAGTTGATATGTTTTAAGAGTTAAGACAAATTGAACTGGACCGCTGTGAGATTTATTATTCTCATAACGACTGTCAAATGAATAATAAATCTCACGACTTCTATTTACATTAACTCTAAATCCTGAGAGAATAATGGACCTGATCATGAGATGTAAGTTGCTTTGATATATCAGGAGTGAGATCTATAAGTTATGGACAAAATCTTAGTATGTTGGGCAGCCGCATTTAATGTTGATAGAACATATATTTTCAAGATGGAATTCATAATCTCTTAACGGAGATATAAAATATTCTCTTGAGATAAGTTTAATGGGTTTGGTTATTTAGAGTGTTGGGCCCAATCACTTTAGTAAAAAGTTACTAAAGTATATATTTATGAAATTGGATTTCATAAATATATAATGAATAACATAAAGGATTAAACTGGGTACTTAAGGATTGAGATGTAGTAATCTTCAAAGTGGCAGTCAATATTCATGACTTTGTATTACTACGAATATTTTAATGAAGGGGTTGTATGTATAATAAAGTCTTGGGATATAATTTATTAATAAGGCCTAGAGTGCAATTATATTCTTATAGTGGTATTGAATATAATTTATGGTAACTTTGAACTTGTTAAGAGTTGGCAGAAAAATTCAAGGCCCATTGGAGCAAAAGTTATATTTGTTTCCTTTGGTCCCATCTCAAGGCACAAACTAAAACCCAATTGGGTAGGCCCAAAAGGCTAACCCAATTAGATTATCAGTCATTATTTAATAAGAGTTATTAAATAAAGAAACTACCAGAATAGTTATAACGTACATATGATGAAAAAGAAAAGAAATTGGTTTTTCTCCACGAGGAGAAGAAGAAGGATTTTTCTTTAAGAGTCTATGTATAAAAGACTGATTGAGAAACCACACATCTTGGGCACCATGTGGAATTGAGATGAAGATTAAAGGTATTCTCAAGTCATATTTTTGAAATTCACTGCATCAAGGTACGCATCCTGTTCTTTGTTCTAGAATTCAAGGTTACTTGTTATCTTTCATAATTGAAGTAGATCCGTGTTTGTTACTTCCGCTGTGGGTTTTGTTTGAAATACAAAACCAGATTTTTTAACACAATCTTCCTACCCGGCCTAAGACCAAGACAACTATTCAGATATCCTCTATTTTTACTTGGAAAAAATCAAGACTGCTATTCAGATAACCTTTTTTCTACGTAACACCAATCAGGACTGCTATTCAGATACCTTCTGCTCCTACCTGGCCTAAGACCAAGACTACTATTTAGATATTCTCTATTTTTACTTGAAAAAAATTAGGTTTGCGATTCAGATATCCTCTGTTTCTACCTAACACCAATCGGGACCACTATTCGATATCCTCTGTTTCTAATTGACACCAATCGGGGCAGCTGTTCAGATATCCTCTACTCCTACCCGGCCTAAGACCAAGACAGCTATTTAGATATCCTCTATTTGTACTTGGCAAAAATCAAGACTGCTATTCAGATATCCTTTGTTTGTACCTGACATAGATTGGGACTACTGTTCAGAGATCCTCTGCTCCTACTCGGTCTAAAACCAAGACTACAATTTAGATATTCCATGGTTTTACATGAAAAAATCAGGATTGCGATTAGAATATCCTCTGTTTTTACCTAACACCAATCGGGACTACTATTCAGATATCCTCTGTTTCCACCTGACACCAATCGGGACTACTGTTCAGATATCCTCTGCTCCTAAACAGCCTAAGAGCAAGACTGCTATTCAGACATCCTCTGTTTCAACCAGACTCCAATCGGGACTAGAATTTAGATATCCTCAGTTTCTACCTGACACCAATCAGGACTGCGGTTCAGATATCCTCTGTTCCAACTCAGCTTATGACCAAGACAACTATTCAGATTTCCTTTGTTTCTACATGGCAAAAATCAGGACTGCAATTCAAATATCCTCTGTTTCTACTTTGTGAAAATCAGGACTGCTATGCTGTTATCGTTTATTTCAACCTGACACCAATCGAGACTACTATTCAAATATCCTTTATTTCTACCTGAAACCAATCAGGACTTCTGTTCAGATATCCACTCTTCCCACCCAGCCTAAAACCAAGTTTGCTATTCGATATCCTTTGTTTCTACTTGGCAAAAATCAAGATTTCTATTCAGAAATCCTCCGTTTCTACCTGAAACCAATCGGGAATGCTGTTCAGATATCCTCCATTCTAACCCTCCCAAAGACCAAAACTGCTATTCAGATATACTCTATTTGTACTTGGCAAAAATCAAGACTACTATTCAGATATCCCCTGTTTCTACTTGACACCAATCGGGATTGTTGTTTAGACTTCCTCTCTTGGCAAAAATAGGTACTGCTATTAAGATATCCTCGATTTCTACCAAACACCAATTGGGACCTCTATTCAAATGTCCTTTATTCCAACCCAGGCTAAGATCAAGACTGCTATTCAAATATCCTACGTTATTACCTGTCACAAATTAGGACTGCTATTCAGATATCCTCTGTTTCTACCTGACACCAATCGGGACTGCTGTTCAAATATCCTCCGTTCGTACCCGACCTAAGAAAAAAATTGCAATTCCGATATCCTCTGTTTCTACTTAACACCAATTGGGACAACTATTTAGATATTCTCTGTTTCTACTTGTAAAAAATTCGGACTGCTATTCAGATAAACTTTGTTTCTACCTGACACCAATCGGGACTACTGTTCAGATATCCTCTTCTCCTACTTAGCCTAAGACCAAGACCACTATTTAGATTTTATCTATTTTTTCTTGAAAAAATCAGGACTACGATTCAGAAATCCTCTGTATCTACCTAACACCAATAGGGACTATTACTCAGATATCCTCTATTTCTAACTGACACCAATCGGTATTGCTGTTCAGATATCCTCTGTCTAACCCAGCCGAAAACCAAGAATGCTAGTTATATATACTATATTTCCACTTCACAAAAATCAAGATTGCTATTTAGATATCCTCCGTTTCTACCAGACACCAATTGGGACTTCTTTTCAGATATCCTCCGTTTCTATTTGAAACCAATCGGGAATACTGTTCAGATATCCTCCGTTTCTACTTGAAACCAATCGGGAATACTGTTCAGATATCCTCCGTTCCAACCCGGCCTAAGACCAAGACTTCTATTTAGATATCTTCTATTTCAACTTGCCAAAAATCAAGATGAATATTCAGATATCCTCCATTTCTACTTGACACCAATCGAGACTGCTAATAAGATATCCTCTGTTTCTACCTGACTCCAATTGGGACTACTGTTCAGATATCCTCCATTTCTACCCGGCCTAAGACCAAGACTACTATTCAGATATCCTCTGTTTCTACTTGGCAAAAATTAGGACTGCTATTCAGATATCCTCTATTTCTACTTGACACAAATCAAGAGTACTACTTAGATATCCACTGTTTCTACCTGAACACAATTAGGAATGCTATTTAGATATCCAGTCTTCCAACCCGGCCTAAGACCAAGACAACTATTCAGATACTCTCTACTTTTACTTGGAAAAAATCAGGACTACTATTCAGATATCCTCTTCATCTACGTAACACCAATCACGATTGCTATTCGGATACCTTACCCAGCCGAAGACCAAGACTACTATTTAGATATTCACTATTTTTACTTGAAAAACTAAGGATTGTGATTCAGATATCCAATGTTTCTACCTAACACCAATTGGGACGACAATTCAGATATCATTTGTTTCTACCTAACACCAATCAAGACCACTATTCAATATCCTTTGTTTCTACTTGACACTAATCCAGGCTACTGTTCAGATATCCTCTACTCCTACAGGGCCTAAGACCAGGACATCTATTCTGATATCCTCTGTTTCTACTTGGCAAAAACCAAGATTGCTATTCAGATATCCTCTGTTTGTACCTGACACCAATCGGGACAACTGTTTAGATATCCCTTGCTCCTACTTGGCCTAAGACCAAGACTACTGTTCAGATATTCCATGTTTTTGCATGAAAAAATCAGGACTGCGATTAAGATATCCTCTGTTTCTTCCTTACACCAATTGGGACTATTATTCAAATATCCTCTGTTTCTACCTAACACCAATCGGGACCACTATTCGATCACCTCTATTTCTACTTGACACAAATTGGGGCAGCGGTTAAGATATCCTCTACTCCTACCCAGCCTCAGACTAGGACAATTATTCAGATATCCTATGTTTCTACTTGTCAAAAATCAAGACTACTATTCAGATATCCTCTGTTTGTACCTGACACAAATCGAGACTACTGTTCAGACATTTTCTGTTACTACCAGACTCCAATCGGGACTAGAATTCAGATATCCTCAGTTTCTACCTGACACCAATTAGGACCGCGGTTCAGATATCCTCTGTTCCAACTCGGCCTATGACTAAGACTGCTATTCAGATTTCCTCTATTTCTACCTGGAAAAAATCAGGACTGCAATTCAGATATCCTCTGTTTCTACTTGGTGAAAATTAGGACTGCTATTCTGCTATCCTTTATTTCAACCTGACACCAATCGGGACTACTATTCAGATATCTTTTGTTTCTACCTGAAACCAATTAGGACTTCTGTTCAAATATCCATTGTTCCTACCCAGCCTAAAACCAAGTCTGCTATTCGATATCCTCTATTTCTACTTGGCAAAAATCAAGATTGCTATTCAGATATCCTCCGTTTCTACCTGACACCAATCGGGAATGTTGTTCAGATATCCTCCACTCTAACCAGCCCAAAGACCAAAACTCTTATTCAGATATCCTCTATTTGAACTTGGCAAAAATCAGGACTACTATTCAGATATCCTCTGTTTCTACTTGAAACCAATCAGGACTGCTGTTTAGACTTCCTTTATTCCTAGGTGCCTAAGACTAGGAATGCTACTCATATATCTTCTGTTTCTACTTGGCAGAAATAGGTACTGCTATTTTGATATCCTCGATTTGTACCAAACACCAATCGGGACCGCTGTTCAAATGTCCTCTATTCCAACCCAGGCTAAGATCAAGACTGCTATAGAGATATCCTCCGTTATTACCTGTCACAAATCAGGACTACTATTCAGATATCCTCTGTTTCTACCTGACACCAATCGGGACTGCTGTTCAAATATCCTCTGTTCGTACCCGACCTAAGAACAAAATTACAATTATGATATCCTCTGTTTCTACTTAACACCAATCAGGACAACTATTTAGATAATCTCTGTTTCTACTTGGCAAAAATTTGGACTACTATTCAAATAGACTTAGTTGACACCAATCGGGACTACAGTTCAAATATCCTCTTCTCCTACTTAGCCTATGACCAAGACCACTATTTAGATATTCTCTGTTTTTTCTTGAAAAAAATCAGGACTACGATTCAAATATCCTCTGTATCTACCTAACACCAATAGGGACGATACTTCAGATATCCTCTGTTTCTAACTGACACCAATCGGTACTGCTGTTCAGATATCCTCTGTCCAACCCAGCCGAAAACCAAGACTGCTAGTTAGATATCCTCTGTCTCCACTTCGTAAAAATCAAGATTGCTATTCAGATATCCTCTGTTTCTACCTGACACCAATTGGGACTTCTTTTCAGATATCCTCCGTTTATACCTGAAACCAATTGGGAATGCTATTCAAATATCATCCATTTCTACCCGGCCTAAGACCAAGACTACTATTCAGATATCCTCTGTTTCTACTTGGCAAAAATCAGGATTGCTATTCAGATATCCTCTATTTCTACCTAACACCAATCAAGAGTACTACTTAGATATCGACTGTTTCTACCTGAACACAATTGGGAATGCTATTTAGATATCCAGTCTTCCAACCCGGCCTGAGACCAAGAAAGCTATTCAGATATCCTCTATTTTTACTTGGAAAAAATCAGGACTACTATTTAGATATCCTTTGTTTCTACTTGGCAAAAATCAGGACTGCTATTCAGATATCCTCTATTTCCACCTGACACAAATCAAGAGTACTACTTAGATATCGATTTTTCTACCTTAACACAATTGGGAATGCTATTTAAATATCCAGTCTTCCAACCCAGCCTAAGACCAAGACAGCTATTCAGATATCCTATATTTTTACTTGGAAAAAATCAGGACTACTATTCTGATATCCTCTTCATCTACGTAACACCAATCACGACTGCTATTCAGATACCCTCTGCTCCTACCCAGCCTAAGACCAAGACTACTATTTAGATATTCTCTATTTTTACTTGAAAAAATAAGGATTGTGATTCAGATATCCAATGTTTCTACCTAACACCAATTGGGACGACTATTCAGATATCCTCTGTTTCTACCTAACACCAATCGGGACCACTATTCGATCTCCTCTATTTCTACCTACCCGGCCTCAGACTAGGACAGGTATTCAGATATCCTATGTTTCTACTTGTCAAAAATCAAGACTACTATTCAGATATCCTCTGTTTGTACCTGACATGAATCGGGACTACTGTTCAGACATTTTCTGTTTCTACCAGACTCCAATCAAGACTAGAATTCAGATATCCTCAGTTTCTACCTGACACCAATCAGGACCGCGGTTCAGATATCCTCTGTTCCAACTCGGCCTATGACCAAGACTGCTATTTAGATTTCCTCTATTTCTACCTGGAAAAAATCAGGACTGCAATTCAGATATCCTCTGTTTCTACTTGGTGAAAATCAGGACTGCTATTCTGCTATCCTTTATTTCAACCTGACACCAATTGGGACTACTATTCAGATATCCTTTGTTTCTACTTGAAACCAATTAAGACTTCTGTTCAGATATCCATTGTTCCTACCCAGCCTAAAACCAAGCATGCTATTCGATATCCTCTATTTCTACTTGGCAAAAATCAAGATTGCTATTCAGATATCCTCCGTTTCTACCTGACATCAATCGGGAATGCTGTTCAGATATCCTCCACTCTAACTTGCCCAACGACCAAAACTCTTATTCAGATATCCTCTATTTGTACTTGGCAAAAATCAGTACTGCTATTCAGATATCCTCTATTTCTACCTGACACCAATCAGAAGTACTATTCTTATATCGTCTGTTTCTACCTGAAAGCAATCGGGAATGCTGTTTAGATATCCACTCTTCCTACTCGGCCTAAGACCAAGACAGCTATTCAGATATCCTCCATTTTTACTTGGAAAAAATAAGGACTGCTATTCAGATATCCTTTTTTCTGCGTAACACCAATCAGGACTGTATTCAGATACCCTCTGCTCCTACCCGGCCTAAGACCAAGACTACTATTTAGATATTCTCTATTTTTACTTGAAAAAATAAGGATTGCGATTCAGATACCCAATGTTTTTACTTAACACCAATCGTGACGAATATTCAGATATCATCTGTTTCTACCTAACACCAATCGAGACCACTATTCAATATCCTCCATTTCTACTTGACACTAATCGAGGCTACTATTCAGATATCCTCTACTAATACCGGGCCTAAGATCAGGACAGCTATTCAGATATCCTCTGTTTCTACTTGGCAAAATTCAAGATTGCTATTCAGATATCCTTTGTTTGTACCTGACACCAATCGGGACTACTGTTCAGATATCCTCCGCTCCTATCTGGCCTAAGACTAAGACTACTGTTATGATATTCCGTGTTTTTGTATGAAAAAATCAGGACTGCGATTTAGATATCCTCTGTTTCTATCTAACACTATTCGGGACTACTATTTAGATATCTTCTGTTTCCACCTGACTCCAATCGGGACTATTGTTCAGATATCCTCTATTCTTACCCGGCTTATGACCAAGGCTCCTATTCAGATATCCTCTGTTTCTACTTGGCAAAAATCAGGACTGCTATTCGGATATCCTCTATTTCTACCTAACACCTATTAGGAGTACTATTCATATATCGTCTGTTTCTACCTGAAAGCAATCGGGAATGCTGTTTAGATATCCATTCTTCCTACTCGGCCTATGACCAAGACAGCTATTCAGATATCCTCCATTTTTACTTCAAAAAAATCAGGACTGCTATTCAGATATCCTCTATTTCTACCAGACACCAATCAAGCGTACTCCTTAGATATCGACTGTTTCTACCTGAACACAATTGGGAATGCTATTTAGATATCTAGTCTTCCAACCCGTCCTAAGACCAAGACAGCTATTCAGATATCCTCTATTTTTACTTGGAAAAAATCAGGACTACTATTCAGATATCATCTTCATCTACGTAACTCCAATCACGACTGCTATTCAAATTCCATCTGCTCCTACCCGGCCTAAGAACAAGACTACTATTTAGATATTCTCTATTTTCACTTGAAAAAATAAGGATTGTGATTCAGATATCCAATGTTTCTACCTAACACCAATTGGGACGACAATTCAGATATCATTTGTTTCTACCTAACACCAATCACGACCATTATTCAATATCCTCTGTTTCTACTTGACACTAATTGAGGCTACTGTTCAGATATCCTCTACTCCTTCCGGGCCTAAGACCAGGACATCTATTCAGATATCCTCTGTTTCTACTTTGCAAAAATCAAGATTGCTATTCAGATATTCTCTGTTTGTACTTGACACCGATCGGGACTACTGTTTAGATATCCTCTGCTCCTACTTGGCCTAAGACCAAGACTACTCTTCAGATATTCCATGTCTTTGCATGAAAAAATCAGGACTGCGATTTAGATATCCTCTGTTTCTACCGAACACTAATCGGGACTACTATTTAGATATCTTCTGTTTCCACCTGTCTCCAATCGGGACTGTTATTCAGATATCCTCTATTCTTACCCGGCTTATGACCAAGACTCCTATCCAAATATACTCTGTTTCTACTTGGCAAAAATCAGTACTGCTATTCAGATATCCTCTATTTCTACTTGACACCAATCAGGAGTACTATTCATATATCGTCTGTTTCTACCTGAAAGCAATCGGGAATGCTATTTAGATATCCACTCTTCGTACTCGGCCTAAGACCAAGACAGCTATTCAGATATCCTCCATTTTTACTTGGAAAAAATCAGGACTGCTATTAAGATATCCTTTTTTCTACGTAACACCAATCAAGACTGTATTCAGATAGCCTCTGCTCCTACCCGGCTTATGACCAAGACTACTATTTAGATATTCTCTGTTTTTACTTGAAAAAATCAAGACTGCGATTCAGATATCCTCTGTTTCTTCCTTACACCAATTGGGACTACTATTCAGATATCCTCTGTTTCTACCTAACACTAATCGGGACCACTATTCAATCTCGTCTGTTTCTACTTGACAAAAATTGGGGCTGCAGTTGAGATATCCTCTACTCCTACCCGGCCTCAGACTAGGACAGCTGTTCAGATATCCCATGTTTCTACTTGTCAAAAATCAAGACTACTATTCAGATATCCTCTGTTTGTACCTGACGTGAATCGGGACTATTGTTCAGATATTTTCTGTTTCTACCAGACTCCAATCGGGACTAGAATTCAGATATTCTCAGTTTCTACCTGACACCAATCAGGACCGCGGTTCAGATATCCTCTGTTCCAACTCAGCCTATGACCAAGACTGCTATTCAGATTTCCTCTATTTCTACCTGGAAAAAATCAGGACTGCAATTCAGAAATCCTCTGTTTCTACTTGGTGAAAATCAGGACTGCTATTCTGCTATCCTTTATTTCATCCTGACACCAATCGGGACTAGTATTCAGATATCTTTTGTTTCTACCTGAAACCAATTGGGACTTCTGTTCAGATATCCATTGTTCCTACTCAGCCTAAAACAAAGTCTGCTATTCGATATCCTCTGTTTCTACTTTGCAAAAATCAAGATTGCTATTCAGATATCCTCTGTTTCTACCTGACACCAATCGTGAACGCTGTTCAAATATCCTCCACTCTAACCTGCCCAAAGACCAAAACTCTTATTCAGATATCCTCTATTTGTACTTGGCAAAAATCAGGACTACTATTCAGATATCCTCTGTTTCTACTTGAAACCAATCAGGACTGCTGTTTAGACTTCCTTTATTCCTAGGGGCCTAAGACTAGGAATGCCACTCATATATCTTCTGTTTCTACTTGGCAAAAATAGGTACTGCTATTCAGATATCCTCGATTTCTACCAAACACCAATCGAGACCGCCATTGAAATGTCCTCTATTCCAATCCAGGCTAAGATCAAGACTGCTATAGAGATATCCTCCGTTATTACCTGTCACAAATCAGGACTGTTATTCAGATATCCTCTGTTTCTACCTGACACCAATCGGAACTGCTGTTCAAATATCCTATGTTCGAACCCGACCTAAGAACAAAATTGCAATTCTGATATCCTCTGTTTCTACTTAACACCAATCGGGACAACTATTTAGATATTCTTCGTTTCTAGTTGGCAAAAATTTGGACTGCTATTTAGATAGACTTAGTTTCTACCTGACACCAATCAGGACTACTGTTCAGATATCCTCTTCTCCTACTTGGCCTAAGACCAAGACCACAATTTAGATATTCTCTGTTTTTTCTTGAAAAAATTAGGACTACGATTCAGATATCCTCTGTATCTACCTAACACCAATAGGGACTATTATTCAGATATCCTCTGTTTCTAACTGACACCAATCGGTACTACTGTTCAGATATCCTCTGTCCAACACAGCTGAAAACCAAGACTGCTAGTTAGATATCCTCTATCTCCACTTCGCAAAAATCAAGATTGCTATTCAGATATTCTCCGTTTCTACCTAACACCAATTGGGACTTCTTTTCAGATATCCTCCGTTTCTACCTGAAACCAATCGGGAATGCTGTTCAGGTATCCTCCATTTCTACCCGACCTAAGACCAAGACTACTATTCAGATATCCTCTGTTTCTACTTGTCAAAAATCAGGACTGCTATTCAGATATCCTCTATTTCTACCTGACACCAATCAAGTGTACTACTTAGATATCGACTGTTTCTACCTGAACGTAATTGGGAATGCTATTTAGATATCCAGTCTTCCAACCTGGCCTAAGACCAAGACAGCTATTCAGATATCCTCTATTTTTACTTGGAAAAAATCAGGACTACTACTAAAATATCCTCTTCATCTACATAACACCAATCACTTCTGCTATTTAGATACCCTCTGCTCCTACCCGGCCTAAGACCAAGACTACTATTTAGATATTCACTATTTTGACTTGAAAAAATAACGATTGCGATTTAGATATACAATGTTTCTACCTAACACCAATCGGGACGAATATTCAGATATCATCTGTTTCTACCTAACACCAATCGAGACCACTATTCAATATCTTCTGTTTCTACTTGACATTAATCGAGGCTACAGTTCAGATATCCTCTACTAATACCAGGCCTAAGACCAGGACAGCTATTCAGATATCCTCTGTTTCTACTTGGCAAAAATCAAGATTGCTATTTAGATATCCTCTGTTTGTACCTGACACCGATCGGGACTACTGTTCAGATATCCTCTGCTCCTACCTGGCCTAAGACCAAGACTACTATTCAGATATTCTGTGTTTTTGCATGAAAAAATCAGGACTACGATTTAGATATCCTCTGTTTCTACCTAACACTAATCGGGACTACTATTTAGATATCTTCTGTTTCCACCTGACTCCAATCAGGACTGTTGTTCAGATATCCTCTATTCTTACCCGGCTTATGACCAAGACTCCTATTCAGATATCCTCTGTTTCTACTTGGCAAAAATCAGGACTGCTATTTAGATATCCTCTATTTCTACCTCACACCTATCAGGAGTACTATTCATATATCGTCTGTTTCTACCTGAAAGCAATCGGGAATGCTGTTTAGATATTCACTCTTCCTACTCGGCCTAAGACCAAGACAACTATTCAGATATCCTCCATTTTTACTTGGAAAAAATCAGGACTGCTATTCAAATATCCTCTATTTCTACCTGACACCAATCAAGAGTACTACTTAGATATCGACTGTTTCTACCTGAACACAATTGGGAATGTTATTTAGATATCCAGTCTTCCAACCCGGCCTAAGACCAAGACAGCTATTCAGATATCCTCTATTTTTACTTGGAAAAAATCGAGACTACTACTCAAATATCCTCTTCATCTACGTGACACCAATCACGACTGCTATTCAGATACCCTCTGCTCCTACCCGGCCTAAGACCAAGACTACTATTTAGATATTCTCTATTTTTACTTGAAAAAATAAGGATTGTGATTCAGATATCCAATGTTTCTACCAAACACCAATTGGGACGACAATCCAGATATCATTTGTTTCTACCTAACACCAATCACGACCACTATTCTATATCCTTTGTTTCTACTTGACACTAATCGAGGCTACTGTTCAGATATCCTCTACTCCTACCGGGCCTAAGACCAGGACATCTATTCAGATATCCCCTGTTTCTACTTGGCAAAAATCAAGACTGCCATTCAGATATCCTCTGTTTGTACCTGACACCGATCGGGATTATTGTTTAGATATCCTCTGCTCCTACTTGGCCTTAAGACCAAGACTACTGTTCAGATATTGCATGTTTTTGCATGAAAAAATCAGGATTGCGATTTAGATATCCTCTGTTTCTACCTAACACTAATCGGGACTACTATTTAAATATCTTCTGTTTCCACTAGTCTCCAATTGGGACTGTTATTCAGATATCCTCTATTCTTACCCGGCTTATGACCAAGACTCCTATTCAAATATCCTCTGTTTCTACTTGGCAAAAATTAGTACTACTATTCAGATATCCTCTATTTCTACCTGACACCAATCAGGAGTACTATTCATTTATCGTCTGTTTCTACCTGAAAGCAATCGGGAATGCTGTTTAGATATCCACTCTTCCTACTCTGCCTAAGACCAAGACAGCTATTCAGATATCCTCCATTTTTACTTGGAAAAAATAAGGATTGCTATTTAGATATCGTTTTTTCTACGTAACACCAATCAGGACTGTATTCAGACACCCTCTGCTCCTACCCGGCCTATGACCAAGACTGCTATTCAGATTTCCTCTATTTCTACCTGGAAAAAATCAGGACTACAATTCAGGTATCCTCTGTTTCTACTTGGTGAAAATCAGGACTGCTATTCTGCTATCCTTTATTTCAACCTGACACCAATCGGGACTACTATTCAGATATCCTTTGTTTCTACCTGAAACCAATTGGGACTTCTGTTCAGATATCCATTATTCCTACCCAGCCTAAAACCAAGTCTGCTATTCGATATCCTCTGTTTCTACTTAGCAAAAATCAAGATTGCTATTCAGATATCCTTCGTTTCTACCTGACACCAATCGGGAATGCTATTCAGATATCCTCCACTCTAACCTGCCCAAAGACCAAAACTCTTATTCAGATATCCTCTATTTGTACTTGGCAAAAATCAGGACTACTATTTAGATATCCTCTGTTTCTACTTGAAACCAATCAGGACTGCTGTTTAGACTTCCTTTATTCCTAGGTGCCTAAGACTAGGAATGCTACTCATATATCTTCTGTTTCTACTTGGCAAAAATAGGTACTGCTATTCAGATATCCTCGATTTGTACCAAACACCAATCGGGACTGCTATTCAAATGTCCTCTATTCCAACCCAGGCTAAGATCAAGACTGCTAAAGAGATATCCTTCGTTATTACCTGTCACAAATCAGGACTGCTATTCAGATATCCTCTATTTCTACCTGACACCAATCGGGACCGCTGTTCAAATATCCTCTGTTCGTACCCGACCTAAGAACAAAATTGCAATTTTGATATCCTCTATTTCTACTTAACACCAATTGGGACAACTATTTAGATATTCTCTGTTTCTACTTGGCAAAAATTTGGACTGCTATTTAGATAGACTTAGTTTCTACCTGACACCAATTGGGACTACTGTTTAGATATCCTCTTCTCCTACTTGGCCTAAGACCAAGACCACTATTTAGATATTCTCTGTTTTTTCTTGAAAAAATAAGGATTACGATTCAGATATCCAATGTTTCTACCTAACACCAATCGGGACGACTATTCAGATATCATCTGTTTCTACCTAACACCAATCGAGACCACTATTCAATATCCTCTGTTTCTACTTGACACTAATCGAGGCTACTGTTTTGATATCCTCTACTACTACCGGGCCTAAGACCAGGACAGCTATTCAAATATCCTCTGTTTCTACTTGGCAAAAATCAAGATTGCTATTCAGATATCCTCTATTTGTACCTGACATCGATCGGGACTATTGTTCAGATATCCTCTGCTCCTACCTAGCCTAAGACCAGGACTACTGTTCAGATATTCCATGTTTTTGCATGAAAAAATCAAGACTGCGATTTAGATATCCACTGTTTCTACCTAACACTAATCGGGACTACTATTTTGATATCTTCTGTTTCCACCTGACTCCAATCGGGACTGTTGTTCAGATATCCTCTATTCTTACCCAGCTTATGACCAAGACTCCTATTCTGATATCCTCTGTTTCTATTTGGCAAACATCAGGACTGCTATTCAAATATCCTCTATTTCCACCTGACACCAATCAGTAGTACTATTCATATATCGTCTGTTTCTACCTGAAAGCAATCGGGAATGCTGTTTAGATATCCACTCTTCCTACTCGGCCTAAGACCAAGACAGCTATTCAAATATCCTCCATTTTTACTTGGAAAAATCAAGACTGCTATTCAGATATCCCCTTTTTCTACGTAACACCAATCAGGACTGTATTCAGATACCCTCTGCTCCTACCCGTCTTATGAACAAGACTACTATTTAGATATTCTCTGTTTTTGCTTGAAAAAATCAAGACTGCAATTCAGATATCCTCTATTTCTTCCTCACACCAATTGGTACTACTATTCAGATATCCTCTGTTTCTACCTAACACCAATCGGGACCACTATTCAATCTCCTATGTTTCTACTTGACACGAATTGGGGCTGCTGTTGAGATATCCTCTACTCCAACCCTGCCCTAGACTAGGACAGCTATTCAGATATCCTATGTTTCTAGTTTTCAAAAATCAAGACTACTATTCAGATATCCTCTGTTTATACCTGTCACGAATCGGGACTACTATTCAGATATCCTCCGCTCCTACCCGACCTAAGACCAAGACTACTATTTAGATATTCCATGTGTTTACATGAAAAAATCAGGACTGCGATTCAGATATACTCTGTTTTTACCTAACACAAATCGGGTCTACTATTCAGATATCCTTTGTTTCCACCTAACACCAATCGGGACTGCTATTCAGATATCCTCTGCTCCTAACCGGCCTAAGACCAAGACTGCTATTCAGATATGCTCTGTTGCTACCAAACACGAATGGGCAAGAAGTCAGATATCCTCAGTATCTACTTGACACCAATTGGGACTGCAATTCAAATATCCTCTGTTCCAACTCGGCCCTAGACCAAGACTGCTATTTAGATTTCCTTTGTTTCTACTTGGTAAAAATTAGGACTGCAATTCAGATATCCTCTGCTTCTACTTGGCGAAAATCAGGATTGCTATTCTGCTATCCTTTATTTCTACTTGACACCAATCGGGATTACTATTCAGATATCTTTTGTTTCTACCTAAAACCAAACGGGTCTACTGTTCAGAAATTCGCTCTTCCTACCTGGCCTAAGACTAAGTCTGCTATTCGATATCCTCTATTTTTACTTGGCGAAAATCAAGACTGCTATTTAGATATCCTCCATTTCTACTTGACACCAATCAGGAATGCTGTTCAGATATCCTCCGTTCCAAACCGGCCTAAGACCAAGACCGCTATTAGATATCCTCTATTTCTACTTTGCAAAAATCAGGACTACAATTTAGATATCCTCTGTTTCTGCTTGACACCAATCGGGACTGCTGTTTAAACTTCCTCTGTTGCTACCTTCCTAAGGCCAGTACTGCTATTCAGATATCCTCTGTTTCTACTTGGCAAAAATTCGGACTGCTATTCAGATATACTCTGTTTCTACCTGACACCAATCGGGACTACTGTTCCGAAGTCCTTCGCTCCAACCCGGCCTAAGACCAAGACCACTATTTATATATTCTCTATTTTTGCTTGAAAAAATCAAGACTGCGATTCAGATATCCTCTGTATAAACCTAACACTAATAGGGACAATTATTCAGATATCCTCTGTTTCTAACTGACACCAATCAGGACTGCTATTCAGATGTCCTCTGTCCTACCCGGCTGAAGACCAAGACTGCTAGTTAGATATCCTTCGTTTCCACATGGCAAAAATCAATATTGCGGTTAAGATATCCTCCATTTCTACCTTACACCAATCTAGACTTCTTTTCAGATATCCTCCATTTCTACCCGAAACTAATTGGGAATGCCATTTTGAAATCCTCTGTTCCAACCCGACCTAAGACCAAAGCTTCTATTTAGATATCTTCTATTTCTACTTGGCAAAAATCTGGACGACTATTCAGACGTCCTCCGTTTCTACCTGACACCAATTGGGACTGCTATTAATATATCCTATGTTTCTAATTGACTCAAACCGGGACTACTGTTCAGATATCCTCTGTTCCTACCCGACCTAAGACCAAGACTACTATTTTGATATCCTCTATTTCCACTTGGCAAAAATCAGTAGTGCTATTCAGATATCCTCTATTTCAACCTGACACCAATCACGAGTACTATTCAGATATCGTCTGTTTCTACCTGAAAGCAATTGGGAATGCTGTTAAGATATCCACTCCTATTACCCGACCTAAGACCAAGATAGCTTTTCAGATATCCTCTATTTTTATTTGGAAAAAATCAGGACTGCTATTCAGATTGCCTCTTTTTCTACATAACACCAATCGGGATTGCTATTTAGATACCCTCCATTTCTAAATAACACCAATTGGGACTACTATTCAGATATCCTCTATTTCCACCAAATACCAATCAGGACCACTATTCGATATCCTTTGTTTCTACTTGACACCAATCGGGGTTGCTGTTTAGATATCCTTTACACCCACCCAGCCTAAGACCAGGATAGCTATTCAGATATCCTCTGTTTTTACTTGGCAAATATCAAGATTGCTATTCAGATGTCCTATATTTGTACCTGACACCGATCAGGACTACTGTTCAGATATACTCTGCTCCTATCGAACTTAAGACCAAGACTACTATTTAATGTTCCAACTTTTTACTTGAAAAAAATCAGGATTGCGATTCAGATATCCTCTATTTCTACCGAACACCAATCAGGACTAGTATTTAGATATCCTTTGTTTCCACCTAACACCAATTAGGACTGCTGTTTAGATATCCTCTGCTCCTAACCAGCCTAAGAACAAGACAACTATTCAGATACCTCAGTTTCTACCTCACACCAATCAGGACGAGAATTCAGATATTCTCAGTTTCTACCTGATCAGGACTGCAGTTCAGATATCCTCTGTTCCAACTCGGTCTAAGACCAAGACTGCTATTCAGATTTCCTCTGTTTCTAGTTGGCAAAAATCAGGATTGCAATTCAGATATCCTCTATTTCTAATTAGTGAAAATCAGGACTGCTATTTTGATATCCTCTATTTCTACCTGACACTAATCGTGACTACTATTCAGATATCCTTTGTTTCTACCTGAAACCAATCGGGACTGCGGTTTTGATATCGACTCTTCCTACCCGGCCGAAAACCTAGTCTGCTATTCGATATCCTCTATTTCGACTTGGCAAAAATCAAGACTGCTATTCAGATATCCTCCGTTTCTACCTGACACCAATCGGGAATGTTGTTTAGATATCCTCCATTCCAACCCAGCCTAAGACCAAGACTGCTATTCAGATATCCTTTATTTCTACTTGACACCAATCGAGATAGCTGTTTAGACTTCCTTTGTTCCTACCTGCATAAGACCAGGACTGCTATTCATATATCCTCTGTTTCTACATGGCCAAAATAGGTACTGCTATTCAGATATCCTCGGTTTCTACCAAACACCAATTGGGACCGCTGTTCAAATGTCCTCAATTCCAACCAGGTTAGGACCAAGACTACTATTCAGATATCCTCCGTTATTGCCTGACACAAATCAGGATTGCTATTCAGATATACTCTATTTCTACTTGGAAAAAATCAGGACTGTATTTAGATATCCTCTGTTTCTACATGACACCAATCGGGACTGTTGTTCAGATATCCTCTATTCCTACTCGGCTTAAGACCAGGACAGCAATTTAGATATCCTCTGTTTCTACTTGGAAAAAATTTGGATTGCTAATCAGATATACTCTATTTCTAACTAACACCAATCGGGACTACTGTTCAGATATCCCCTGCTCCTACCCGGCCTAAGACCAAGACCACTATTTAGGTATTCTCTATTTTTACTTGAAAAAAATCAGGATTGTGATTCAAATATCCTCTGTATCTACCTAACACCAATAAGGACTATTATTCAAATATCCTCTGTTTCTAACTGACACCAATCGGGAATACTGTTCAGATATCCTCTGTCCTACCTGGCCGAAATCCAAGACTACTATTTTGATATCCTCTGTTTCCACTTGGAAAAAATCAAGATTGCTATTCAAATATCCTCCGTTTCTACCTGACACCAATCAGGACTTCTTTTCAGATATCCTCCATTCTAACCCGGCCTAAGACCAAGACTGCTATTTAGATATCTTCTATTTTTGCTTGGCAAAAATCAGGATGACTATTCAGATATCCTCCATTTCTACCTGACACTAATCGGGACTGCTATTAAGATATCCTCTGTTTCTACCTGGCTCCAATCGGGATTACTGTTTGGATATCCTCTGTTCCTACCCGAGATAAGACCAAGACTGCTATTCAGATATCCTCTGTTTCTACTTGGAAAAAATCAGGATTTCTATTCAGATATCCTCTTTTCTTATCTGATACCAATCAGGACTACTATTCAAATATCGTCTGTTTCTACCTGAACGCAATCGGGAATGCTGTTTAGATATCCACTCTTCCTTCCCGGCCTAAGACCAAGACTACTATTGAGATATCCTCTATTTTTACTTGGAAAAAATCAGGACTGCTATTTACATATCCTCTTTTTCTACCTAACACCAATCAGAACTTCTATTCAGATACCTTCTGCTCCTACCCAGCCGAAGACCAAGACAACTATCTAGATATAATCTATTTTTACTTGAAAAAATCAGGACTGCGATTTAGAAATCCTCTGTTTCTACCAAACACCAGTCGGGAATACTGTTTTGATTTCATCCGTTTCTACCTGATACAAATCGGGACTGCTGTTCAGATATTCTCTACTCCGACCTGGCCAAAGACCAAGACAGCTATTCAGATATCCTCGGTTTCTACCTGACACAAATCGGGACTGCTTTTCAAATATCTTCCATTCCTACCCGGCCTAAAACCAAGACTGCTATTTAGATATCCCCTATTTCTACTTGGCGAAAATCAGGACGACTATTCAGATATCCTCTATTTCAACTTGACACCGATCGGGATTGCTGTTTACATATACTTTGTTCCTTCCTGGCCTAAGACCTGGACTGCTATTCAGATATCCTCTATTTTTACTTGGCAAAAATAGGGACTGCTATTCAGATATCCTCTGTTTCTACCAAACACCAATCGGGATTGCTGTTTAGATACCCTCTGCTCCTACTCGGCCTAAGAACAAGACTACTATTTCGGTATTCTCTGTTTTTACTTGAAAAAATTAGTACTGCTATTCAGATATCCTTTGTTTCTTTCTAACACCAATCGGGACTACCATTCAGATATCCTCTGTTTCTACCTGACACCAATCGGGACAGCTTTTTAGATATCCACTGCTTCTACCTGGCCTAAGAACAGGATTGCTTTTCAGATATCCTCTGTTTCTACTTGGCAAAAATAAGGACTGCTATTCAAATATCCTCTGTTTTGACCTAATACCAATCTGGGCCACTATTCACATGTCTCTGTTCCTACCTTGGCTAAAACGAAGGCTATTATTCAGATATCCTTTGTTTCTTCCTAACACCAATCGGGATTGCAATTCAGATATCCTCTGTTTCTACCTGACACCTATCGAGACTGCAATTAAGATATCTCCTCTTCCTGCCCGGCCTAGGACCAAGACTGCTATTCAGATACCCTCTGTTTTTACTTGGAAAAAATCTGGACTGCTTTTCAGATATCCTCTGCACCTACCCGGCCTAAGACGAAGACAACAATTTTGATATTCTCTGTTTTTACTTGAAAAAATCAGGACTGTGATTTAGATATGCTCCGTTTCTGCCTAACACCAATAGGGACTAGTATTCAGATATCCTCTGTTTCTACCTGACATCGATCGGGACAGATGTTCAGATATCCTCTATTCCTACCTGACACCGTTTTGGCTGGAACGTTTCTACTTGAGCCAAACTAGAGAATTTCAAAAAAAATCAAAAAATTAAAAAATATCATTCCGACATTATTTCAAGCCAAAACGGGTCAGGAGAGGCTGAGAAATAGAGAAAAAGAAATTCTCGTTTTGGACCGTTTCAACCCAAGCCAAACTATAGAATTCCGAAAAAAATAGCAAAAAAAATCAAAAAATTAAAAAATATCATGCTGACACTATTTCAAGCCAAAACGGAACGGGACAGTCCGAGAAATAGAGAAAACAAAATTCTCGTTCTGGACCGTTTCTACCCGAGCCAAACTAGAGAATTCCAAAAAAAATAGCAAAAAAATTCAAAAAATTAAAAAACGTTATTCTGACTTTATTTCAAGCCAAAACGGGTTGGGAGAGGCCGAGAAATAGAGAAAAAGAAATTCTCGTTCTGGACCGTTTCTACCCGAGCCAAACTAGAGAATTCCGAAAAAAATAGCAAAAAAAATCAAAAAATTAAAAAAATATCATTTTGACATTATTTCAAGCCAAAACGAGTCAGGAGAAGCCGAGAAATAGAGAAAAAGAAGTTCTCATTCTGGACCGTTTCTACCCGAGCCAAACTAGAGAATTCCGAAAAAAATAACAAAACAATTAAAAAAATTAAAAAATATCATTCTTACATTATTTCAAGCCAAAACGGGTCGGGAGAGGACGAGAAATAGAGGAAAAGGAATTCTCGTTCCAGACCGCTTCTACCTGAGCCAAACTTGAGAATTCCGAAAAAAAATAGCAAAAAAATGAAAAAATTGAAAAAAAATCATTCTGACATTATTTAAAGCCAAAACGAGTCGGGAGAGCCTAAGAAATAGAGAAAAAGAAATTCTCGTTCTAGACCGTTTCTATCCGAGCCAAATAGGAGAATTCCGAAAAAAATAGTAAAAAAATTCAAAAAATTAAAAAACATTATTCTGACATTATTTCAAGCCAAAACAAGTTGGGAGAGGCCAAGAAATAGAGAAAAATAAATTCTCGTTCTAGACAATTTCTACCTGAGCCAAACTAGAGAATTCCGAAAAAAATAGCAAAAAAATTTAAAAAATTAAAAAACATCATTCTGACATTATTTCTAGCCAAAATGGATCGAAAGAGGCCGAGAAATAGAAAAAAAGAAATTCTCGTTCTGGAACGTTTCTACCTAAGCTAAACTAGAGAATTCCAAAAAAAATCAAAAAATTAAATAATATCATTCTGACATTATTTCAAGCCAAAACGGGTCAGGAGAGGCCGAGAAATAGAGAAAAAGAAATTCTCGTTTTGGACCGTTTCAACCCGAGCCAAACTATAGAATTCCGAAAAAAATAGCAAAAAATATCAAAAAATTAAAAAATATCATTCTGACACTATTTCAAGCCAAAACGGGACGGGATAGTCCGAGAAATAGAGAAAACAAAATTCTCGTTCTGGACCGTTTCTACCCGAGCCAAACTGGAGAATTCCGAAAAAGATTGCAAAAAAAATCAAAAAATTAACAAAAATCATACTGACATTATTTCAAGTCAAAACGGGTCGGGAGAGGCCGAGAAATAGAGAAAAAGAAATTCTCGTTCTGAACCGTTTCTACCCGAGCCAAACTAGAGAATTCCGAAAAAAAAATAGCAAGAAAATTAAAAAAATTAAAAAACATTATTCAGACATTATTTCAAGCCAAAACGGGTCGGGAGAGGCCAAGAAATAGAGAAAAAGAAATTCTCGTTCTGGGCCGTTTCTACCCGAGCCAAATTAGAGAATTCCGAAAAAAATTGCAAAAAAAATCAAAAAATTAAAAAAAAAATATCATTCTGACATTATTTCAAGCCAAAACGAGTCGGGAGAAGTCGAGAAATCGAGAGAAAGAAGTTCTTGTTCTGGACCGTTTCTACCCGAGCCAAACTAGAGAATTCCGAAAAAAATAACAAAAAATTAAAAAAATTAAAAAATATCATTCTTACATTATTTCAAGCCAAAACGGGTCGGGAGAGGACGAGAAATAGAGGAAAAGGAATTCTCGTTCCAGACCGTTTCTACCCGAGCCAAACTAGAGAATTCCGAAAAAAATAACAAAAAATTAAAAAAATTAAAAAATATCATTCTTACATTATTTCAAGCCAAAACGGGTCGGGAGAGGACGAGAAATAGAGGAAAAGGAATTCTCGTTCCAGACCGTTTCTACCCGAGCCAAACTTGAGAATTCCGAAAAAAATAGCAAAAAAATGAAAAAATTGAAAAAAAATCATTCTGACATTATTTAAAGCCAAAACAAGTCGGGAGAGGCTGAGAAATAGAGAAAAAGAAATTCTCGTTCTAGACCGTTTCTACCCGAGCCAAACAGGAGAATTCCGAAAAAAATAGTAAAAAAATTAAAAAAATTAAAAAACATTATTCTGACATTATTTCAAGCCAAAACAAGTTGGGAGAGGCCAAGAAAAAGAGAAAAATAAATTCTCGTTCTGGACAGTTTCTTCCCGAGCCAAACTAGAGAATTCCGCAAAAAAATAGCAAAAAAATTCAATAAATTAAAAAACATCATTCTGACATTATTTCAAGCCAAAATGGATCGGGAGAGGCCGAGAAATAGAGAAAAAGAAATTCTCGTTCTGGAACGTTTCTACCTGAGCCAAACTAGAGAATTCCAAAAAAAATCAAAAAATTAAAAAATATCATTCCGACATTATTTCAAGCCAAAACGGGTCAGGAGAGGCCGAGAAATAGAGAAAAAGAAATTCTCGTTTTGGACCGTTTCAACCCAAGCCAAACTATAGAATTCCGAAAAAAATAGCAAAAAAAATCAAAAAATTAAAAAATATCATTCTGACACTATTTCAAGCCAAAACGGGTCGGGATAGTCCGAGAAATAGAGAAAACAAAATTCTCGTTCTGGACCGTTTCTACCCGAGCCAAACTAGAGAATTCCAAAAAAAATAGCAAGAAAATTCAAAAAATTAAAAAACTTTATTCTGACTTTATTTCAAGCCAAAACGGGTTGGGAGAGGCCGAGAAATAGAGAAAAAGAAATTCTCGTTCTGCGCCGTTTCTACCCGAGCCAAACTAGAGAATTCCGAAAAAAATTGCAAAAAAAATCAAAAAATTAAAACATATCATACTGACATTATTTCAAGTCAAAACGGGTCGGGAGAGGCCGAGAAATAGAGAAAAAGAAATTCTCGTTCTGAACCGTTTCTACCCGAGCCAAACTAGAGAATTCCGAAAAAAATAGCAAGAAAATTCAAAAAATTAAAAAACATTATTCAGACATTATTTCAAGCCAAAACGGGTTGGGAGAGGCCAAGAAATAGAGAAAAAGAAATTCTCGTTCTGGGCCGTTTCTACCCGAGCCAAACTAGAGAATTCCGAAAAAAAATTGCAAAAAAAAATCAAAAAATTAAAAAAAATATCATTCTGACATTATTTCAAGCCAAAACGAGTCGGGAGAAGCCGAGAAATCGAGAAAAAGAAATTCTCGTTCTGGACCGTTTCTACCCGAGCCAAACTAGAGAATTCAAAAAAATAGCAAAACAATTAAAAAAATTAAAAAATATCATTCTTACATTATTTCAAGCCAAAACGGGTCGGGAGAGGATGAGAAATAGAGGAAAAGGAATTCTCGTTCCAGACCGTTTCTACTTGAGCCAAACTTGAGAATTCCGAAAAAAATAGCAAAAAAATGAAAAAATTGAAAAAAAATCATTCTGACATTATTTAAAGCCAAAACGAGTCAGGAGAGCCTGAGAAATAGAGAAAAAGAAATTCTCGTTCTAGACCGTTTCTATCCGAGCCAAACAGGAGAATTCCGAAAAAAATAGTAAAAAAATTCAAAAAATTAAAAAACATTATTCTGACATTATTTCAAGCCAAAACAAGTTGGGAGAGGCCAAGAAATAGAGAAAAATAAATTCTCGTTCTAGAGAGTTTCTACCCGAGCCAAACTACAGAATTCCGAAAAAAATAGCAAAAAAATTAAAAAACATCATTCTGACATTATTTCTAGCCAAAATGGATCGAAAGAGGCCGAGAAATAGAGAAAAAGAAATTCTCGTTCTGAAACGTTTCTACCTGAGTTAAACTAGAGAATTCCAAAAAAAATCAAAAATTTAATAATATCATTCTGACATTATATCAAGCCAAAACGGGTCAGGAGAGGCCGAGAAATAGAGAAAAAGAAATTCTCGTTTTGGACCGTTTCTACCCGAGCCAAACTAGAGAATTCCGAAAAAAATAGCAAAAAATATCAAAAAATTAAAAAATATCATTCTGACATTATTTCAAGCCAAAACGGGTCGGGAGAGGCCGAGAAATAGAGAAAAAGAAATTCTCGTTCTGGACCGTTTCTACCCGAGCCAAACTAGAGAATTCCGAAAAAAATTGAAAAAAAATCAAAAAATTAAAAAATATCATACTGACATTATTTTAAGTCAAAACGGGTCGGGAGAGGCCGAAAAATAGAGAAAAAGAAATTCTCGTTTGCTAACCGT
>CM032331.1:25992583-26072583 GCA_019022515.1 Quercus aquifolioides
GAAAAAAAATAGCAAAAAAAATCAAAAAATTAAAAAATATTATTCTGACATTATTTCAAGCCAAAACGAGTCCGGAGAAGCCGAGAAATAGAGAAAAAGAAATTCTCGTTCTGGACCGTTTCTACCCGAGCCAAACTAGAGAATTCCGAAAAAAATAGCAAAAAAATTCAAAAAATTAAAAAACATTATTCTGACATAATTTCAAGCCAAAACGGGTTAGGAGCGGCCGAGAAATAGAGAAAAAGAAATTCTCGTTCTTGACCGTTTCTACCCGAGCATAATAAGAGAATTCCGGAAAAAATATCAAAAAAAATCAAAAAATATCATTCTGACATTATTTCAAGCCAAAACAAGTCGGGAGAAGCCGAGAAATAGAGAAAAAGAAATTCTCGTTTTGGACCGCTTCTACCCGAGCCAAACTAGAGAATTTCGAAAAAAATAGCATGAAAATTCAAAAAATTAAAAAACCTTATTATGACATTATTTCAAGCCAAAACGGGTGGGGAGAGGCCGAGAAATTAAGAAAAAGAAATTCTTGTTCTGGATCGTATCTACCCAAGCCAAACTAGAGAATTCCGAAAAAACAGCAAAAAAAATCAAAAAATTAACAAATATCATTCTGACATTATTTCAAGCCAAAATGGGTCGGGGGAGGCCGAGAAATAGAGAAAAAGAAACTCTCGTTCTGCACCGTTTCTAGACGAGCCAAACTAGAGAATTCTGAAAAAAATAGCAAGAAAATTCAAAAAATTAAAAAACTTTATTCTGACATTATTTCAAGCCAAAACGGGGGGGGAGAGGCCGAGAAATTAAGAAAAATAAATTCTTGTTCTGGACCGTATCTACCCGAGCCAAACTAGAGAATTCCGAAAAAATATCAAAAAAAATCAAAACATTAACAAATATCATTCTGACATTATTTCAAGCCAAAACGGGTCGGGAGAGGCCGAGAAATAGAGAAAAAGAAATTCTCGTTCTGGACCGTTTCTACCCAAGCCAAACTAGAGAATTCCGAAAAAAATAGCAAAAAAATTAAAAAAATATCATTCTTACATTATTTCAAGCCAAAACAGGTCGGGAGAGGATGAGAAATAGGGGAAAATGAATTCTCGTTCCAGACCGTTTCTACCCGAGCCAACCAAGAGAATTCCGAAAAAAATCAAAAAATTAAAAAAATATCATTCTGACGTTATTTCAAGCCAAAACGAGTTGGGAGAAGCCGAGAAACAGAGAAAAAGAAATTCTCGTTTTGGACCGTTTCTACCCGAGTCAAACTAGAGAATTCCGGAAAAAATAGCAAAACAAATTCAAAAAATTTAAAAACATTATTCTGACATAATTTCAAGCCAAAACGGGTTAGGAGAGGCCAAGAAATAGAGAAAAAGAAACTCTCGTTCTGGACCGTTTCTAGCCGAGCCAAACTAGAGAATTCCAAAAAAATAGCAAAAAAAATCAAAAAATTAAAAAAATATCATTCTGACATTATTTCAAGCCAAAATGAGTTGGGAGAAGCGAGAAATAGAGAAAAAGAAATTCTCGTTTTGGACCGTTTCTACCCGAGACAAACTATAGAATTCCGGAAAAAATAGCAAAAAAATTAAAAAACATTATTCTGACATAATTTCAAGCCAAAACGGGTTAGGAGAGGCCGAGAAATAAAAAAAAAAAAAAAAAAAGAAATTCTCGTTCTGGACCGTTTCTACCCGAGCCAAACTATAGAATTCAAAAAAAAATAGCAAAACAATTAAAAAAATTAAAAATATCATTCTTATATTATTTCAAGCCAAAACGGGTCTGGAGAGGATGAGAAATAAAGGAAAAGCAATTCTCGTTCCAGACCGTTTCTACCCGAGCCAAACTAGAGAATTCCGAAAAAAATAGCAAAAAAAATAAAAAAATAAAAAAATATCATTCTGACCTTATTTCAAGCCAAAACGAGTCGGGAGAGACCGAGAAATAGAGAAAAAGAAATTCTCGTTCTGGACCGTTTCTAACCGAGCCAAACAAGAGAATTTCAGAAAAAATAGTAAAAAAATTCAAAAAATTGAAAAACGTTATTCTGACATTATTTCAAGCCAAAAACGGGTTGGGAGAGCCCGAGAAATAGAGAAAAATAAATTCTCGGTTTGGACCGTTCCTACTCGAGCCAAACTAGAGAATTCCAAAAAAAAATAGTAAAAAAATTCAAAAAATTAAAAAACATCATTCTGAAATTAGTTCAAGCTGAAACGAGTCGGGAGAGGCCGAGAAATAGAGAAAAAGAAATTCTCGTTCTGGACCGTTTCTACCCGAGCCAAACTAGAGAATTCCGAAAAAAAATAGCAAAAAAAATCAAAAAATTAAAAAATATCATTCTTACAATATTTCTAGCCAAAACGGGTCGGGAGAGGACGAGAAATAGAGGAAAAGGAATTCTCGTTCCGGACCGTTTCCACCCGAGCCAAACTGGAGAATTCCGAAAAAAATAGCAAAAAAAATCTAAAAATTAAAAAATATCACTTTGACATTACTTCAAGCTAAAACGGGTCGGGAGAGGCCGAGAAATAGAGAAAAAGAAATTCTCGTTCTGGACCGTTTCTACGCTAGCCAAGCTAGAGAATTCCGAAAAAAATAGCAAAAAAAATAAAAAAATTAAAAAACATCATTCTGACATTATTTCAAGCCAAAATGAGTCGGGAGAGTCTGAGGAATAGAGAAAAAGAAATTCTCGTTCTTGAACGTTTCTACCCCAGCCAAACTAGAGAATTCCGGAAAAAATAGCAAAAAAATTCAAAAATCAAAAAACATTATTCTGACATTATTCAAGCCAAAACTAGTTGGGCGAGTCCGAGAAATAGAGAAAAAGAAATTCTTGTTTTGGTATGTTTCTAACCGAGCCAAATTAGAGAATTCCGAAAATAATTGCAAAAAAAAATCAAAAATTTAAAAAATATCATTTTGACATTATTTGAAGCCCAAAAGGGTCGGGAGAGGCCGACAAATAGAGAAAAAGAAATTCTCGTTCTGGACCGTTTCTACCCGAGCCAAACTATAGAATTCCGAAAAAAATAGCAAAAAAAATCAAAAAATAAAAAAATATCATTCTGTCATTATTTCAAGCCAAAATGAGTCGGGAGAAGCTGAGAAATAGAGAAAAAGAAATTCTCGTTCTTGACCGTTTCTACCCGAGCCAAACTAGAGAATTCCGGAAAAAATAGCAAAAAAATTCAAAAAATTAAAAAATATTATTCTGAGAAAATTTCAAGCCAAAACGGGTTAGGAGAGGCCAAGAAAAAAGAAATTCTCGTTCTGGACCATTTCTACTCGAGCCAAACTAGAGAATTTCGAAAAAAAATAGCAAAACAATTAAAAAAATTAAAAAATATCATTCTCACATTATTTCAAGCCAAAACAGTTCGGGAGAGGACGAGAAATAGAGGAAATGGAATTCTCGTTTCAGACCGTTTCTACGCAAGCCAAACTAGAGAATTCCGAAAAAAATAGCAAAAAAATCAAAAATGAAAAAAATATCGTTCTGATATTATTTCGAGCGAAAACGAGTCGGGAGAGGCCGAGAAATAGAGAAAAAGAATTTCTCGTACTGGGCCGTTTCTACTTAAGCCAAAAAGAGAATTCCGGAAAAAATAGCAAAATAAATCAAAAAATTGAAGAATCTCATTCTGACATTATTTCAATCCAAAACTAGTCGGAAGAAGCCGAGAAATAGAGAAAAAGAAATTCTCATTCTGGACCGTTTCTAACCGAGCCAAACAAGAGAATTCCGAAAAAAATAGCAAAAAAATTTAAAAAATTAAAAAACATTATTCTGACATAATTTCAAGCCAAAATGGGTTAGGAGAGGCCGAGAAATAGAGAAAAAGAAATTCTCGTTCTGGACCGTTTCTACCCGAGCCAAACTAGAGAATTCCGAAAAAAATAGAAAAAATTAAAAAATATTATTTTCACATTATTTCAAGCCAAAACAAGTGTGGAGAATCCGAGAAATAGAGATAAAGAAATTCTCGTTTTGGACCGCTTCTACCCGAGCCAAACTAGAGAATTCCGAAAAAAAATAGTAAAAAAATTAAAAAACATCATTCTGAAATTAGTTCAAGCCGAAACGAGTCTTGAGAGGCCGAGAAATAGAGAAAAAGAAATTCTGGTTCTGGACCGCTTCTACCCGAGCCAAACAAGAGAATTCCGTAAAAAATAGCAAAAAATATCAAGGGATAATTACAGTAAACCCACCTGAGGTTAGGCCCGTTTTCACTTTGCCTACCCGTGGTTCAAAACTTATCACTTTACCCACCTGAGGTCCCTTCCGTTATCACTTTACCCACCTAAAGTCCCTTCCGTTAGAGATCTGTTACCCACCTCTCCCTTTGCTGTTAGAAGAACACATTTTTAGAGAAAAACAAACATAACACGAATCAAAAAGTTAGAGTTTGATATTAAAAACAAATGTATATGAATGTAAGAAATAAAATTCCAAACAACTACAAATCAAATTGTTTGAAATTAAAACAAGTACTAAACCGGTGGTGGCTCTTTGTACTTCAACATGATCTTCCCCTTCCACAAACTCATCAACAACCCAATCACCCAGGTCTGAGAGAGGAGAAAAACGATTATGAACCACCCATGGATACCGACCAAGGATCAGCGACACCACTGTCAGACTCGGAGCCTCAATCTCCGCCATCGTCGAGCTACCCACCATAACACTGGTGGACCCAGAGTCACGATAGCCTCGTCCATGAGTAACCTCGGCATCGGAGACTGAGCCTAACGAGAAACCCACCTTAACAGAGCCGAGAACCACCGCGTTGGAGTTACTACAAGCCGCCAAGGCTTTTCCGGCCACTGGATGTCCAAGAACTCTCAACGGGATGGGTGCGAGAAGCCCCTGTTCTGGGTTTGAAAATTTTTTGATCCTGTGTTCTGGGTTGGATCGCTACTGCTGTTTGGTTGTTTGGCCGTTTGGCCGTTGGTGTTCTGGGTTGGGTCGTTGTTTGAAGATCATGTTGAAGGGGAAGATCATGTTGATGAGTGAAGAGTGTTCTGGGTTGGGTCGTTGAAGGGGAAAAATGATTATGAACCACCCATGTGTTCTGGGTTGGGTCGTTGTTTGAAGAATGAAGAGTGTTCATACCTCTTTTTTTATTTTGGTTTGGCCATTTATTTCACAACAGAGATCATTACACAGAACCATACCCTTGAACTCAACTCTAAAAACCCTCCAAGCTCTTTCAAAAAAATTCAAACCTTAACTTTTTGATTCGTGTTATGTTTGTTTTTCTCTAAAAATGTGTTCTTCTAACGGCAAAGGGAGAGGTGGGTAACAGATCTCTAACGGAAGGAACTTTAGGTGGGTAAAGTGATAACGGAAGGGACCTCAGGTGGGTAAAGTGATAAGTTTTGAACCACGGGTAGGCAAAGTGAAAACGGGCCTAACCTCAGGTGGGTTTACTGTAATTATCCCTTTTAATTTTTTTAATATTTTTTTTGGAAGTCTCTAGTTTGGCTCGGGTAGAGACGATCCGAAACCAGAATTTCTATTTTTCTCTTTCTCGGCCTCTCCCGACCCATTTTGGCTTGAAATAATGTCAGAACGATGTTTTTTAATATTTTGAATTTTTTTGCTATTTTTTTCGGAATTCTCTAGTTTGGCTCGGGTAGAAACGGTCCGGAACGAGAATTTCTTTTTCGCTATTTCTCTTCCTCTCATGACCCGTTTTGGCTTGAAATAATGTTAGAATGATATTTTTTAATCTTTTGAATTGTTTTGCAATTTTTTTCGTAATTCTCTAGTTTCGCTTGGGTAGTAACCGTCCAGAACGAGAATTTCTATTTCTCGATTTCTCGGCCTCTTCCGACTAGTTTTTGCTTGAAATAATGTCCGAATGATGTTTTTTAATTTTTTGAAGTTTTTTGCTATTTTTTTCGGAATTCTCTAGTTTGGCTCGAGTAGAAACGGTCAAGAACGAAAATTTATTTTTCCCTCTTTTCCGGCCTTTCCCGACCCGTTTTGGCTAGAATTAATGTGAGAATGATGTTTTTTAATTTTTTGAAGTTTTTTGCTATTTTTTTAGGAATTCTCTAGTTTGGCTCGAGTAAAAACGGTCCAGAACGATAATTTCTTTTTCTTTATTTCTCAGTCTCTCCCGACCCATTTTGGTCTGAAATAACGTCAAAATGATGTTTTTTAATTTTTTTGATATTTTTTTTGGAATTCTCTAGTTTCGCTCGGGTAGAAACCGTCTGGAACGAGAATTTCTTTTTTTCTTTTTCTCAGCCTCTCCCGACCCGTTTTGGCTTGAAATAATGTCAGAACGATGTTTTTTAATATTTTGAATTTTGTGCTATTTTTTTTGGAATTCTCTAGTTTGGCTGGGGTAGAAACTGTCCAGAACGAGAATTTCTTTTTCCCTCTTTCTCAACCTGTCCTGACCCGTTTTGGCTTGAAATAATGTCAGAATGAAGTTTTTCAGTTTTTTGAATTTTTTTTTGTATTTTTTTTTTCAGAATTCTCTAGTTTGGCTCGAGTAGAAACGGTCCAGAATGAGAATTTCTTTTTCTCTATTTCTAGGCCTCTCCCGACCCGTTTTGGCTTGAAATAACGTCAAAATGATATTTTTTAATTTTTTGAATTCTTTTGCTATTTTTTTCGGAATTCTCTTGTTTCGCTCGGGTAGAAACTGTCCGGAACGAGAATTTTGTTTTTCTAGATTTCTCAGCCTCTCCTGACCCGTTTTGGCTTGAAATAAAGTCAGAACGATGTTTTTTAATTTTTTGAATTTTCTTGCTATTTTTTTCGGAATTCTCTAGTTTGGCTCAAGTAGAAACGGTCCAGAACGAAAATTTCTTTTTCCCTCTTTCCGGGCCTTTCCCGACCCGTTTTGGATTGAAATAATGTCAGAATGATGGGACGGGTAGCTGCGGTCCGTAACGAGAATTTATTTTTCTCTCTTTCTCTTTCTCTTTCCCTACCCGTTTTGGCTTGAAATAATGTCAGAATGATGTTTTTTAGTTTTTTTAATTTTTTTGGTATTTTTTTCGGAATTCTCTAGTTTGGCACTGGTAGAAACGGTCTAGAACGAGAATTTCTTTTGCTCTATTTCTCGGTCACTCCAGACCCTTTTTGGCTTAAAATAATGTCAGAGTAATGTTTTTTAATTTTTTGAATTTTTTTGCTATTTTTTTCGGAATTCTCTAGTTTGGCTAGGGTTGAGACGGTCCGAAACAAGATTTTCTTTTTCCCCCTTTCTCGGCCTCTCCCGACCCGTTTTGGATTGAAATAATGTCAGAATGATATTTTTTAATTTTTTGAATTTTTTTGCTATTTTTTTTTCGGAATTCGCTAGTTTAGTTTGGGTAGAAACGGTCCGGAACGAAAATTTCTTTTTCTCTATTTCTTGGCCTCTCCCGACCCGTTTTGGCTTGAAATACTGTCTGAAGGATGTTTTTTAATTTTTTGAATTTTTTTGCTATTTTTTTCGGAATTCTCTAGTTTGGCTCAAGTAGAAACGTTCCGGAACGAGAATTTATTTTTTTCTCTTTTTCGGCCTCTCCCAACCCGTTTTGGCTTGAAATAATGTCAGAATAATGTTTTTTTAATTTTTTTAATTTTTTTGATATTTTTTTTTGGAATTCTCTAGTTTGGCTCAAGTAGAAACGGTCCGGAACCAGAATTTCTTTTTTTCTCTTTCTCGGCCTCTCCCGACCCGTTTTGGCTTGAAAAAATGTCAGAATGATGTTTTTTAGTTTTTTGATTTTTTTTTTCGGAATTCTCTAGTTTGGTTCGAGTAGAAACGGTCCAGAATGAGAATTTCTTTTTCTTTATTTCTCGACCTCTCCCGACCCGTTTTGGCTTGAAATAATGTCAGAATGATATTTTTTAGTTTTTTGAATTGTTTTGCAATTTTTTTCGGAATTCTCTAGTTTCGATCGGGTAGAAACCGTTGGGAACGAGAATTTCTTTTTCTCGATTTCTCGGCCTCTCCCAACCCGTTTTGGCTTGAAATAATGTCAGAACGATGTTTTTTAATTTTTTTATATTTTTTTCAGAATTCTCTAGTTTCGCTTGGGTAGAAACGGTCCGGAACCAGAATTTCTTTTTTTCTCTTTCTCGGCCTCTCCCGACCTGTTCTGGCTTCAAATAATGTTAGAACAATGTTTTTTAATATTTTGAATTTTTTTGCTATTTTTTTAGAAATTCTCTAGTTTGGCTCGGGTAGAAATGGTCCAAAACGAGAATTTCTTTTTCCGTCTTTCTCAGCTAATCCTGACCCGTTTTGGCTTAAAATAATGTCAGAATGATGTTTTTTAGTTTTTTGGTATTTTTTTTCGGAATTCTGTTTGGCTTGAGTAGAAACAGTCCAAAACGAGAATTTCTTTTTCTTTATTTCTCGACCTCTCCCGACCCGTTTTGGCTTGAAATAATGTCAGAATGATATTTTTTAGTTTTTTGAATTCTTTTGCCATTTTTTTAGAATTCTCTAGTTTCGCACGGGTAGAAACGGTCCCGAACGAGAATTTCTTTTTCTTTATTTCTCGACCTCTCCCGACCCGTTTTGGCTTGAAATAATGTCAGAATGATATTTTTTAGTTTTTTGAATTGTTTTGCAATTTTTTTCTGAATTCTCTAGTTTGGCTAGGGTAGAAACGGTACATAACGAGAATTTCTTTTTCCCTCATTCTCAGCCGGTCCTGCCCCGTTTTGGCTTGAAATAATGTTAGAATGATGTTTTTTAGTTTTTAGAATTCTTTTTGGTATTTTTTTCGGAATTTTCTAGTTTTGCTCGGGTAGAAACAGTCTAGAACGAGAATTTCTTTTTCTCTATTTCTCTGCCTCTCCCGACCCGTTTTGGCTTGAAATAATGTCCGAATGATATATTTTAATTTTTTGAATTGTTTTGCAATTTTTTTCAGAATTCTCTAGTTTCGCTCGCGTAGAAATCGTCTGGAACGAAAATTACTTTTTCTCGATTTCTCGGTCTCTCCTGACTCATTTTTGCTTGAAATAATGTCAAAATAATGTTTTTTAATTTTTTTAATTTTTTTCCTATTTTTTTTTTCGGAATTCTCTAGTTTGGCTCGAGTAGAAATGGTCCAGAACAAGAATTTATTTTTTTCTCTTTCTCGGCCTCTCTCGACCCTTTTTGGCTTGAAATAACGTCAGAATGATGTTTTTTAATTTTTTGAATTTTTTTGTTATTTCTTTTGGAATTCTCTAGTTTCGCTCGGGTAGAAACTGTCCGGAACGAGAATTTCTTTTTTTCTCTTTCTCGGCCTCTCCCGACCTGTTTTGGCTTGAAATAATGTCAGAATGATGTTTTTTAATATTTTGATTTTTTTTGCTATTTTTTGAGAAATTCTCCAGTTTGGCTCGGGTAGAAAAGGTCAAGAACGAGAATTTCTTTTTCCCTCTTTCTCAGCCTGTCCTGACCCGTTTTGGCTTCAAATAATGTTAGAATGATGTTTTTAGTTTTTTGAATTTTTTTGGTTTTTTTTTCGGAATTCTCTAGTTTGGCTCGAGTAGAAACGGTCCAGAACGAGAATTTCTTTTTCTTTATTTCTCGATCTCTCCCGACCCGTTTTGGCTTGAAATAATGTCAGAATGATATTTTTTTAGTTTTTTGAATTTTTTTGCAATTTTTTCGGAATTCTCTAGTTTTGCTCGGGTAGAAACCGTCCGTAACGAGAATTTCTTTTTCTCTATTTCTCGGCCTCTCCCGACCCGTTTTGACTTGAAATAATGCCAGAACGATGTTTTTTAATTTTTTGAATTTTTTTGATATTTTTTTTTCAGAATTCTCTAGTTTGGCTCGGGTAGAAACGGTCCGGAACGAGAATTTCTTTTTTTCTCTTTCTCGGCCTCTCCCGACCCGTTTTGGCTTGAAATAGTGTCAGAACGATGTTTTTTAATTTTTTGAATTTTTTTGCTATTTTTTTCGGAATTCTCTAGTTTGGCTCGGGTAAAAACGGTCCAGAACGAGAATTTCTTTTTCCCTCTTTCTCAGCCTGTCCTGACCCGTTTTGGCTTGAAATAATGTCAGAATGATATTTTTTAGTTTTTTGAATTTTTTTTGGTTTTTTTTTCGGAATTCTCTAGTTTGGCTCGAGTAGAAACGGTCCAGATCGAGAATTTCTTTTTCTTTATTTCTTGACCTCTCCCGACCTGTTTTTACTTGAAATAATGTCAGAATGATATTTTTTAGTTTTTTAAATTGTTTTGCAATTTTTTTCAGAATTCTCTAGTTTGGCTTGAGTAGAAACGGTCCGGAACAAGAATTTATTTTCTTCTCTTTCTCGGCCTCTCTCGACCCTTTTTGGTTTGAAATAACGTCAGAATGATGTTTTTTAATTCCTTGAATTTTTTTGATATTTCTTTTGGAATTCTCTAGTTCTGCTCGGGTAGAAACTGTCAGGAACGAGAATTTCTTTTTTTTCTCTTTCTCGGCCTCTCCCGACCCGTTTTGGCTTGAAATAATGTCAGAACGTTATTTTTTAATATTTTGAATTTTTTTGCTATTTTTTTAGGAATTCTCTAGTTTGGCTCGGGTAGAGACGGTCCAGAACGAGAATTTCTTTTTCCCTCTTTCTCAGCCTGACCTGACCCGTTGTAGCTTGAAATAATGTCAGAATGATGTTTTTTAGTTTTTTGAATTTTTTTCAAAATTCTCTAGTTTGGCTCGAGTAGAAACAGCCCAGAACGAGAATTTCTTTTTCTTTATTTCTCGACCTCTCCCGACCCGTTTTGGCTTGAAATAATGTCAGAATGTTATTTTTTAGTTTTTTGAATTGTTTTGCAATTTTTTTTCGGAATTTTCTAGTTTTGGTCGGGTAGAAACCATCCCGAACGAGAATTTCTTTTTCTCGATTACTCGGCCTCTCCCGACCTGTTTTGGCTTGAAATAATGTCATAATAATGTTTTTTAGTTTTTAGAATTTTTTTTTTTGTATTTTTTTCGGAATTCTCTAGTTTGGCTCGGGTGGAAACGGTCCAGAACGAGAATTTCTTTTTCTCTATTTCTCTGCCTTTACCGACACCTTTTGGCTTGAAATAATGTCAGAATGATATATTTTGATTTTTTGAATTGTTTTGCAATTTTTTTCGGAATTCTCTAGTTTAGCTCGGGTAGACACGGTCCATAACGAGAATTTCTTTTTCCCTCTTTCTCAGCCTGTCCTGACCCGTTTTGGCTTGAAATAATGTCAGAACGATGTTTTTTAGTTTTTAGAATTATTTTTGGTATTTTTTTCGGAATTCTCTAGTTTGGCTCGGGTAGAAACGGTCCAGAACGGGAATTTCTTTTTCTCTATTTCTCTGCCTCTCCCAACCCGTTTTGGCTTGAAATAATGTCAGAATAATGTTTTCTAGTTTTTTGAATTTTTTTTGGTATTTTTTTTTTGGAATTCTCTAGTTTGGCTCGAGTAGAAACGATCCAGAACGAGAATTTCTTTTTCTTTATTTCTCGACCTCTCCTGACCCGTTTTGGCTTGAAATAATGTCAGAATGATATTTTTTAGTTTTTTGAATTGTTTTGCAATTTTTTTTGGAATTCTTTAGTTTGGCTCGAGTAGAAACGGTCCGGAACAAGAATTTATTTTTTTCTCTTTCTCGGCCTCTCTCGACCCTTTTTGGCTTATAAATAACGTCAGAATGATGTTTTTTAATTCTTTGAATTTTTTTTATATTTCTTTTGGAATTCTATAGTTCTGCTCGGGTAGAAACTGTCCGGAACGAGAATTTCTTTTTTCTCTCTTTCTCGGCCTCTCCCGACCCGTTTTGGCTTGAAATAATGTCAGAACGATGTTTTTTAATATTTTGAATTTTTTTTCTATTTTTTTAGGAATTCTCTAGTTTGGCTCGGGTAGAAACGGTCCAGAACGAGAATTTCTTTTTCCCTCTTTCTCAGCTTGTCCTGACCCGTTTCAGCTTGAAATAATGTCAGAATGATATTTTTTAGTTTTTTGAATTTTTTTCGGTATTTTTTTTCGGAATTCTCTAGTTTAGCTCGAGTAGAAACTGTCCAGAACGAGAATTTCTTTTTCTTTATTTCTCGACCTCTCCCGACCCGTTTTGGCTTGAAATAATGTCAGAATGTTATTTTTTAGTTTTTTGAATTGTTTTGCAATTTTTTTTGGAATTCTCTAGTCTTGGTCGGGTAGAAACCGTCCGGAATGAGAATTTTTTTTTCTCGATTACTCGGCCTCTCTCGACCTGTTTTGGCTTGAAATAATGTCAGAACGATATTTTTTAATTTTTTGAATTTTTTTTATATTTTTTTCAGAATTCTCTAGTTTGGATCGGGTAGAAACGGTCCGGAACCAAAATTTATTTTTTTCTCTTTCTTGGCCTCTCTCAACCCATTTTGTCTTGAAATAATGTCAAAATGATGTTTTTTAATAATTTGATATTTTTTTGATATTTTTTTCGGAATTCTCGAGTTTGGCTCGGGTAGAAACGGTCCAGAACGAGAATTTCTTTTTCCCTCTTTCTCAGCCTGTCCTGACCCGTTTTGGCTTGAAATAATGTCAGAATGAAGTTTTTCAGTTTTTTTAAATTTTTTTTGTATTTTTTTTTTAGAATTCTCTAGTTTGTCTCGAGTAGAAACGGTCCAGAATGAGAATTTCTTTTTCTCTATTTCTAGGCCTCTCCCTACTCGTTTTGGCTTGAAATAACGTCAAAATGATATTTTTTAATTTTTTGAATTGTTTTGCTATTTTTTTTCGGAATTCTTTAGTTTCGCTTGGGTAGAAACCGTCCGGAACGAGAATTTCTTTTTTTCGATTTCTCAGCCTCTCCTGACCCGTTTTGTCTTGAAATAATGTCAGAACGATATTTTTGAATTTTTTGAATTTTTTTGCTATTTTTTTAGGAATTCTCTAGTTTGGCTCGGGTAGAAACGGTCCAGAACGAAAATTTCTTTTTCCCACTTTCCGGGCCTTTCCCGACCTGTTTTGAATTTTTATACTATTTTTTTGGGAATTCCTTAGCTAGGGTCGGCTTGGAATGAAATTTGTAACGAAGTTTTTTTTTCCCTCTTTTTAGTCCCCTCCGGACCCGGTTTGGCTAGAAATGAAGCCAAAATGATTTTTTTCTAATTTTTTGAATTTCTATACTATTTTTTTAGGAATTCTCTATCTCGGGTCGGGTTGGAACGAAATTCGGAACAAAATTTTTTTTTCCACTTTTCCGGCCCCTCCCAACCTGGTTTGGCTAGGAATGAAGCCAAAATGACGTTTTCTAATTGTTTGAATTTTTTTTCTATTTTTTTTTTGGAATTCTTTAGCTCGAGTAGGGTTGGAACGAAAATCGGAACTAAATTTTTTTTGCCTATTTTTCGGCCCAACCCGACCCGGTTTGGCTAGAAATGAAGCCAAAATGATGTTTTCTAATTTTTTAAAATTTTTTTACTGTTTTTTTCGGAATTCTCTAGCTCGGGTCGGGTAGGAACGAAAATCGGAATGAAATTTTTTTTGCCTCTTTTTCGGGCCCATCCGTTCCGGTTTGGCTATAAATGTAGCAAAAATGATGTTTTCTAATTTTTTGAATTTTTTTTAATATTTTCTTGTGAATTCTCTATCTCGGGTCGGGTACGAACAAAATCGGAACGAAATTTTTTTTTTTTCTTTTTCGGCCCCACCCGACCCGGTTTAGCAAGAAATAAAGCTAAAATGATGTTTTCTAATTTTTTGAATTTTTATAATATTTTTTTTGGGAATTCCTTAGCTAGGGTCGGGTTGGAACGAAAATCGTAACGAAGTTTTTCTTGCCTCTTTTTGGGCCCCTCTCGACCCGGTTTGGCTAGAAATTAAGCCGAAATGATGTATTCTAGTTTTTTGAATTTTTTTACTATTTTTTTGGGAATTATTTTGTCAGGTCGGGTTCGAACGTAAATCTGAACGAAATTTTTTTTGCCTCTTTTCCGGCACCACCCAACCTGGTTTGGCTAGAAATGAAGGTAAAATGCTGTTTTTTAATTGTTTGTATTTTTTTACTATTTTTTTTTTGGGAATTCTTTATCTCGGGTTGGGTTGGAACGAAAATCGGAACGAAATTTGTTTTTCCACATTTTCGGCCCCTCCCGACCCGGTTTGGCTAGAAATGAAGTCGAAATGATGTTTTTAAATTTTTTGAATTTTTATACTATTTTTTTGGGAATTCCTTAGTTAGATTCTGGTAGGAACGAAAATCGGAACGAAATTTTTTATTACTCTTTTTTGGTCCCTCCCGACACAGTTTGGCTCGAAATGAAGCCAAAAGGTTGTTTTCTAATTTTTTGAATTTTTTTACTATTTTTTTGGGAATTCTCTAGCTCGGGTCGGGTAGGAACGAAAATCGGAACGAAATTTTTTTTTCCTCTTTTTCAGCCCCACCCATCCCGGTTTGGCTAGAAATGAAGCCAAAATGATGTTTTCTAATTTTTCAAATTTTTGTTTCTATTTTTTTTTGGAATTCTCTAGCTCGGGTCGGGTAGGAACGAAATCTTTTTTGCCTCTTTTTTGGCCCCACCTGACCCGGTTTGGCTAGAAATAGAGCCAAAATGATGTTTTATAATTTTTTGAATTTTTTTCGTTCCCTCCCGACCCGGTTTCGCTATAAATGAAGCCAAAATGATGTTTTCTAGTTTTTTGAATTTTTTTTCTATTTTTTTTGGATTTCTTTAGCTCGGGTCGGGTTGGAACGAAAATCGGAACGAAATTTTTTTGGCCTTTTTTTCGGCCCCACCTGACCCGGTTTGGTTAGAAATGAAGCCAAAATGATGTTTTCTAATTGTTTGAATTTTTTTACTGTTTTTTTGGGAATTCTTTAGCTCGGGTCGGGTTGGAATGAAAATCGGAACGAAATTTTTTTGGCCTGTTTTTAGGCCCCACCCGACTTGGTTTGGCTAGAATTGAAGCCAAAATTATATTTTCTAATTTTTTGAATTTTTTTGGGATTTCTTTAGCTAGGGTCGGGTTGGAACGAAAACCAGAACGAATTTTTTTTTCTTCTTTTTCAGCCTCCTGACCCAGTTTGGCTAGAAATGAAGTCAAAATGATGTTTTATAATTTTTTGAATTTCATTTCTATTTTTTTTTAATTTTCTAGCTCGGGTCGGGTAGGAACGAAAATCGGAACGGAATTTGTTTGGCCTGTTTTTCGGCCCCACCTGACCCGGTTTGGCTAGAAATGAAGCCAAAATGATGTTTTCTAAATGTTTGAATTTTTTTACTGTTTTTTTGGGAATTCTTTAGCTCGGGTCGGGTTGGAATGAAAATCAGAACGAAATTTTTTTGGCCTGTTTTTAGGCCCCACCCGACTTGGTTTGGCTAGAAATGAAGCTAAAATTATGTTTTCTAATTTTTTGAATTTTTTTGGGATTTCTTTAGCTAGGGTCGGGTTGGAACGAAAACCGGAACGAATTTTTTTTTGCTTCTTTTTTAGCCCCTCCCGACCCAGTTTGGCTAGAAATGAAGTCAAAATGATGTTTTATAACTTTTTGAATTTTTTTTCTATTTTTTTTTAATTTTCTAGCTCGGGTCGGGTAGGAACGAAAATCGGAACGGAATTTGTTTTCCTCTTTTTCAGCCCCACCCGACCCGATTTGGCTAGAAATGAAGCCAATATGATGTTTTCTAATTTTTAAAATTTTTTTTACTGTTCTTTTGGGAATTCTCTAGCTCGGGTCGGGTAGGAACGAAAATCGGAGCAAAATTTTTTTTTGCCTCTTTTTCAGCCCCTCTCAACCCGGTTTGGCTAGAAATGATGCCAAAAGGATGTTTTATAATTTTTTGAATTTTTATACTATTTGTTTGGGAATTCTTTTGCTCGTGTCGGGTTGGAACGAAAGTCGGAACGAAATTTTTTTTTGCATCTTTTTCGTTCCCTCCCGACCCGGTTTCGCTATAAATGAAGCCAAAATGATGTTTCCTAATTTTTTGAATTTTTATACTATTTTTTTAGGAATTCTTTAGCACGGGTCAGGTTGGAATGAAAATCGGAATGAAATTTTTTTGGCCTCATTTTCAGCCCCTCCCGATCCGGTTTGGCTAGAAATGAAGCCAAAATGATGTTTTCAAATTTTTTGAATTGTTATACTATTTTTTTGGGAATTCCTTAGCTAGGGTCGTGTTGGAACGAAAATCGGAACGACATTTTTTTTGCCTCTTTTTCAGTCCCTCCCGACCTGGTTTGGCCAGAAATGATGCCAAAATGATGTTTTCTAATTTTTTGAATTTTTTTACAATTTTTTTGGGAATTCCTTAGCTAGGGTCGGGTTGGAACGAAAATCGTTACGAAGTTTTTTTTCCTCTTTTTGGTCCCCTCCGGACCCAATTTGGCTAGAAATGAAGCCAAAATGATGTTTTCTAATTTTTAGAATTTTTTTACTTTTTTTTTGGGAATTCTCTATCTCGGGTTGGGTAGGAACGAAATTCGGAACGAAAATATTTTTTCCTCTTTTTCGGCCCCTCCCGACCTGGTTTGGCTAGGAATGAAGCCAAATGATGTTTTCTAATTGTTTGAAATTTTTTTTTCTATTTTTTTTTTGGAATTCTTTAGCTCGGGTCGGGTTGGAACGAAAATCGGAACGAAATTTTTTTTTCTTCTTTTTCGGCCCCTCCCGACCCATTTTGGCTGGAAATGAAGCCAAAATGATGTTTTCTAATTTTTTGAATTTTTTTTCTATTTTTTTGTTAGTTCTCTAGCTTGGGTCGGGTAGGAACGAAAATCGGAACGGAATTTTTTTTCCTCTTTTTCGGCCTCACCCGACCGGGTTAGGCTAGAAATGAAGCCAAAATGATGTTTTCTAATTTTTAAAATTTTTTTACTATTCTTTTGGAAATTCTCTAGCTCGGGTCGGGTAGGAACGAAAATCGGAATAAAATTTTTTTTGCCTCTTTTTCGGCCCCTCTCGACTCAGTTTGGCTAGAAATGAAGCCACAATGATGTTTTATAATTTTTTGAATTTTTATACTATTTGTTTAGGAATTCTTTCGCTCGGGTCGGGTTGGAACGAAAGTCGGAATGAAATTTTTTTTGCCTCTTTTTCGGCTCCTCCTGACCCGGTTTCGCTATAAATGAAGCCAAAATGATGTTTTCTTATTTTTTGAATTTTTATACTATTTTTTTTGGAATTCTTTAGCTTGGGTCAGTTTAGAACGAAAATCGGAACAAAATTTTTTTTGTCTCTTTTTTGGCCCCACCCGATCCAGTTTGGGTAGAAATGAAGCCAAAATGATGTTTTCAAATTTTTTGAATTTTTATACTATTTTTTTGGGAATTCCTTAGCTAGGGTCGGGTTGGAACGAAAATCAGAACGAAATTTTTTTTGCCCCTTTTTCGGCCCCACCCAATCCGGTTTGGCTAGAAACGAAGCCAAAATGATGTTTTCAAGTTTTTTGAATTTTTTACTATTTGGGAATTCCTTGGCTAGGGTCGGGTTGGAACAAAAATCGAAATCGAAAATTTTTTTTGCCTCTTTTTCGGCCCCTCCCGACTCGGTTTGGCCAGAAATGAAGCAAAAATGATGTTTTCTGATTTTTTGAATTTTTTTTACTATTTTTTTGTGAATTCTCTATCTCAGGTCGTGTAGGAACGAAAATCGGTATGAAATTTTTTTTCCCTCTATTTGGGCCCCTCCCAACCCGGTTTGGTTATAAATGAAGCCGAAATGATGTTTTCTAATTTTTTGAATGTTTTTACTATTTTTTTGTGAATTCTTTAGCTTGGGTCGGGTTGGAATGAAAATCGAAACGAAATTTTTTTGCTTCTTTTTTGGCCCCTACCACCCCGGTTTGGCTAGAAATGACGCCAAAATGATGTTTTCTAGTTTTTTGAATTATTTTACTCATTTTTTCGGAATTCTTTAGCTTGGGTCGGGTTAGAACGAAAATCGGAACGCAATTTTTTTGCCTCTTTTTTGGCTCCTTCCAACCCGGTTTGGCTAGAAATGAAGCCAAAATGATGTTTTCTTGTTTGTTGAATTTTTTACTATTCTTTTGGGAATTCTGTATCTCGGGTCGGGTTGGAACGAAAATCGGAACGAAATTTTTTTTCCTCTTTTTTGGCCCCTCCCGACCTGGTTTGGCTAGCAATGAAGCCAAAATGATTTTTTCTTATTTTTAAAATTTTTCTACTGTTTTTTTGGGAATTCTCTAGATCGGGTCGGGTAGGAACGAAAATCGGAACGAAATTTTTTTTGCCTCTTTTTCGGCCCCACCTGACCCGGTTTGGCTAGAAATGTAGCCAAAATGATATTTTCTAATTTTTTGAATTTTTTTAGTTTTTTGTGAATTCTCTATCTGGGGTCGGGTAGGAACAAAATCGGAACGAAATTTTTTTTTCTTCTTTTTCGGCCGCACCTGACCCAGTTTGGCAAGAAATAAAGCTAAAATGATGTTTTCTAATTTTTTGAATTTTTATACTATCTTTTTGGGAATTCCTTAGCTAGGGTCGGGCTGAAACGAAAATCGTAACGAAGTTTTTCTTGCCTCTTTTTGGGCCACTCTCGACCCGGTTTGGCTAGAAATTAAGCCGAAATGATGTATTCTAGTTTTTTGAATTTTTTTACTATTTTTTTGGCAATTATTTTGTCAGGTCGGGTTCGAACGTAAATCTGAACGAAATTTTTTTTACCTCTTTTTCGGCACCACCCGACCCGGTTTGGCTAGAAACGAAGCCAAAATGCTGTTTTTTAGTTTTTTTTTTTAATTTTTTTACTATTTTTTTTTTGGGAATTCTTTATCTCGGGTTGGGTTGGAACGAAAATCGGAACGAAAATTTTTTTTCCTCTTTTTCAGCCCCTCCCGACTCGGTTTGGCTAGAAATGACGCCGAAATGATGTTTTCAAATTTTATGAATTTTTATACTATTTTTTTGGGAATTCCTTAGCTAGGTTTTGGTAGGAATGAAAATCGGAACGAAATTTTTTATTCATCTTTTTTGGTGCCTCCCGACCCGGTTTGGCTCGAAATGAAGCCAAAAGGTTGTTTTCTAATTTTTTAAATTTTTTTACTATTTTTTTGGGAATTCTCTAGCTCGGGTCGGGTAGGTACGAAAATCGGAACGAAATTTTTTTTTCCTCTTTTTCAGCCCCACCCATCCTGGTTTGGCTAGAAATGAAGCCAAAATGATGTTTTCTAATTTTTCAAATTTTTTTTCTATTTTTTTTTTTTTGGAATTCTCTAGCTCGGGTCGCGTAGGAACGAAATTTTTTTTGCCTCTTTTTTGGCCCCACCTGACCCGGTTTGGCTAGAAATAGAGCCAAAATGATGTTTTCTAATTTTTTGAATTTTTTTACAATTTTTTTTGGAATTCTCTATATCGGGCTGGGTAGGAACGAAAATCGGAACGAAATTTTTTTTTCTTCTTTTTTGGCCCCACCCGACCTGGTTTGGCTAGAAATGAAGCCAAAATGATGTTTTCTAGTTTTTTGAATTTTTATAATATTTTTTTGGGAATTCCTTTGCTGGGGTCGGGTTGGAACGAAAATCGTAACGACGTTTTTTTTCCTCTTTTTGGGCTTCTCCAAACTCGGTTTGGCTAGAAATGAAGCCAAAATGATGTTTTCTAATTTTTTGAATTTTTTTACTATTTTTTTGGGAATTCTCTATCTCGGGTCGGGTTGGAACAAAAATCGGAATGAAATTTTTTTTTCCTCTTTTTCGGCCCCTCCCGACCTGGTTTGGCTAGAAATGAAGCCAAAATGATATTTTCTAATTGTTTGAATTTTTTTTCTATTTTTTTTGGAATCCTTTAGCTCGGGTTGGGTTGGAACGAAAAACAGAATGAAAATTTTTTGGCCTGTTTTCGGCCCCACCTGACCCGGTTTGGCTAGAAATGTAGCCAAAATGATGTTTTCTAATTGTCTGAATTTTTTTACTGTTTTTTTGGGAATTCTTTAAGCTCGGGTCGGGTTGGAACGAAAATCGGAACAAAATTTTTTTGGCCTGTTTTTACCCCACCCGACTCGGTTTGGCTAGAATTGAAGCCAAAATTATGTTTTCTAATTTTTTGAATTTTTTTTCTATTTTCTTTTTATTTCTTTTGCTAGGGTCGGGTTGGAACTAAAACCGGAATGAAAATTTTTTTGCTTCCTTTTCAGCCCCTCCCGACCCAGTTTGGCTAGAAATGAAGTCAAAATGAAGTTTTCTAACTTTTTGAATTTTTTTTTCCAATTTTTTGAATTTTTTTTTTCTATTTTTTTGTGAATTCTCTAGCTCGGGTCGGGTAGGAATGAAAATCGGAACGGAATTTGTTTTCCTCTTTTTCAGCCCCACCCAACTCGGTTTGGCTAGAAATGAAGCCAATATGATGTTTTCTAATTTTTTAAATTTTTTTACTGTTTTTTTGGGAATTCTCTAGCTCGGGTCGGGTAGGAACAAAAATCGGAACAAATTTTTTTTTGCCTCTTTTTCGGTCCCTCTCGACCCGGTTTGGCTAGAAATGATGCCAAAAGGATGTTTTATAATTTTTTGAATTTTTATACTATTTGTTTAGGATTTCTTTTGCTCGGGTTGGGTTGGAACGAAAGTCGGAACGAAATTTTTTTTGCATCTTTTTCGTTCCCTCCTGACCCGGTTTCGCTATAAATGAAGCCAAAATGATGTTTCCTAATTTTTTGAATTTTTATACTATTTTTTTTAGGAATTTTTTAGCACGGGTCGGGTTGGAATTAAAATCGGAACGAAATTTTTTTGGCCTCATTTTCGGCCCCTCCTGATCTGGTTTGGCTAGAAATGAAGCCAAAATGATGTTTTCCAATTTTTTGAATTTTTATACTATTTTTTTGGGAATTCCTTAGCTAGGGTCGTGTTGGAACGAAAATCGAAACGAAATTTTTTTTGCCTCTTTTTCAGCCCCTCCCGACCTGGTTTGGCCAAAAATGATGTTTTCTAATTTTTTGAATTTTTTTACAATTGTTTTGGCAATTCTCTATATCTTGGGTCGGGTAGGAACGAAAATCGGAACAAAATTTTTTTTTCTTCTTTTTCGGCCCCTCCCGACCCGGTTTGGCTAGGAATGAAGCCGAAATTATGTTTTCTAGTTTTTTGAATGTTTATACTATTTTTTTGGGAATTCCTTAGCTAGGGTCAGGTTGGAACGAAAATCGTAACGACATTTTTTTTCCTCTTTTTGGTCCCCTCCGGACCCAGTTTGGCTAGAAATGAAGCCAAAATGATGTTTTCTAACTTTTTGAATTTTTTTTTCTAATTTTTTGAATTTTGTTTCTATTTTTTTGTGAATTCTCTAGCTCGGGTCGGGTAGGAATGAAAATCGGAACGGAATTTGTTTTCCTCTTTTTCAGCCCCATCCAACCTGGTTTAGCTAGAAATGAAGCCAATATGATGTTTTCTAATTTTTTAAATTTTTTTACTGTTTTTTTGGGAATTCTCTAGCTCGGGTCGGGTAGGAACGAAAATCGGAACAAATTTTTTTTTGCCTCTTTTTCGGTCCCTCTCGACCCGGTTTGGCTAGAAATGATGCCAAAAGGATGTTTTATAATTTTTTGAATTTTTATACTATTTGTTTAGGATTTCTTTTGCTCGGGTTGGGTTGGAACGAAAGTCGGAACGAAATTTTTTTTGCATCTTTTTCATTCCTTCCCGACCCGGTTTCGCTATAAATGAAGCCAAAATGATGTTTCCTAATTTTTTGAATTTTTATACTATTTTTTTAGGAATTCTTTAGCACGGGTCGGGTTGGAATGAAAATCGGAACGAAATTTTTTTGGCCTCATTTTCGGCCCCTCCTGATCTGGTTTGGCTAGAAATGAAGCCAAAATGTTGTTTTCCAATTTTTTGAATTTCTATACTATTTTTTTGGGAATTCTTTAGCTACGGTCGTGTTGGAACGAAAATCGGATCGAAATTTTTTTTGCCTCTTTTTTAGCCCCTCTCGACCTGGTTTGGCCAAAAATGATGTTTTCTAATTTTTAAAATTTTTTTACTATTCTTTTGGGAATTCTCTAGCTCGGGTCGGGTAGGAACGAAAATCGGAATAAAATTTTTTTTCCCTCTTTTTCAGCCCCTCTCGACCCGGTTTGGCTAGAAATGAAGCCACAATGATGTTTTATAATTTTTTGAATTTTTATACTATTTGTTTAGGAATTCTTTTGCTTGGGTCGGGTTGGAACGAAAGTCGGAACGAAATTTTTTTTGTCTCTTTTTCGGCCCCTCCTGACCCGGTTTCGCTATAAATCAAGCCAAAATGATGTTTTCTTATTTTTTGAATTTTTATACTATTTTTTTTGGAATTCTTTAGCTTGGGTCAGTTTAGAACGAAAATCGGAACGAAATTTTTTTGGTCTCTTTTTTGGCCCCACCCGATCCAGTTTGGGTAGAAATGAAGCCAAAATGATGTTTTCAAATTTTTTGAATTTTTATACTATTTTTTTGGGAATTCCTTAGCTAGGGTCGGGTTGGAAATAAAATCGGAACGAAATTTTTTTTGCCCCTTTTTCGGCCCCACCCGATCCGGTTTGGCTAGAAACGAAGCCAAAATGATGTTTTCAAGTTTTTTGAATTTTTTACTATTTTTTTGGGAATTCCTTGGCTAGGGTCGGGTTGGAACGAAAATCGGAATCGAAACTGTTTTTTGCCTCTTTTTCGGTCCCTCCTGACCCGGTTTGGCCAGAAATGAAGCAAAAATGATGTTTTCTGATTTTTTGAATTTTTTTACTATTTTTTTGGGAATTCTCTATCTCGGGTCGTGTAGGAACGAAAATCGGAACGAAATTTTTATTCCCTCTTTTTCGGCCCCTCCCAACCCGGTTTGGCTACAAATGAAGCCGAAATGATGTTTTCTAATTTTTTGAATCTTTTTACTATTTTTTTGTGAATTCTTTATCTTGGGTCGGGTTGGAACAAAAATCGAAAAGAAATTTTTTTGCTTCTTTTTTGGCCCCTCCCACCCCGATTTGGCTAGAAATGACGCCAAAATGATGTTTTCTAGTTTTTTGAATTCTTTCACTCATTTTTTGGAAATTCTTTAGCTTGGGTTGGGTTAGAACGAAAATTGGAACGCAATTTTTTTGCCTCTTTTTTGGCTCCTTCCAACCCGGTTTGGCTAGAAATGAAGCCAAAATGATGTTTTCTTATTTGTTGAATTTTTTTACTATTCTTTTGGGAATTCTACATCTCGGGTCGGATTGGAACGAAAATCGGAACGAAATTTTTTTTCCACTTTTTAGGCCCCTCTCGACCTGGTTTGGCTAGCAATGAAGCCAAAATGATGTTTTCTAATTTTTTAAATTTTTTTACTGTTTTTTTGGGAATTCTCTAGTTCGGGTCGGGTAGGAACGAAAATCGGAACGAAATTTGTTTTGCCTCTTTTTCGGCCCTACCCGACCCGGTTTGGCTAGAAATGTAGCCAAAATGATGTTTTCTAATTTTTTGAATTTTTTTGTGAATTCTCTATCTCGGGTCGGGTAGGAACAAAATCGGAACGAAATTTTTTTTTCTTCTTTTTCGGCCCCTCCCGACCCGGTTTGGCAAGAAATAAAGCTAAAATGATGTTTTCTAATTTTTTGAATTTTTATACAATTTTTTTGGGAATTCCTTAGCTAGGGTCGGGTTGGAACGAAAATCGTAACGAAGTTTCTCTTGCCTCTTTTTGGGCCCCTCTCGACCTGGTTTGGCTAGAAATTAAGCCGAAATAATGTATTCTAGTTTTTTGAATTTTTTTACTATTTTTTTGGAAATTATTTTGTCAGGTCGGGTTGGAACGTAAATCTGAACGAAATTTTTTTTGCCTCTTTTTTGGCACCACCCGACCCCTTTTGGCTAGAAATGAAGCCAAAATGCTGTTTTTTAATTTTTTGAATTTTTTTACTATTTTTTATTTGGGAATTCCTAATCTCGGGTTGGGTTGGAAATAAAATCGGAATGAAAATTTTTTTTCCTCTTTTTCGGCTCCTCCCGACCCGGTTTGGCTAGAAATGAAGCCGAAATGATGTTTTCAGATTTTTTGAATTTTTATACTATTTTTTTGGGAATTCCTTAGCTAGGTTCTGGTAGGAACGAAAATCAGAACGGAATTTTTTATTCCTCTTTTTTGGCCCCTCCCGACCCGGTTTGGCTCGAAATGAAGCCAAAAGGTTGTTTTCTAATTTTTTGAATTTTTTTACTATTTTTTTGGGAATTCTCTAGCTCGGGTCGGGTAGGAACGAAAATCGGAACGAAATTTTTTTTTCCTCTTTTTCAGCCCCACCCATCTCGGTTTGGCTAGAAATGAAGCCAAAATGATGTTTTCTAATTTTTCAAATTTTTTTTCTATTTTTTTTTTTGGAATTCTCTAGCTCGGGTCGGGTAGGAACGAAATTTTTTTTGCCTCTTTTTTGGCCCCACCTGATCCGGTTTGGCTAGAAATAGAGCCAAAATGATGTTTTCTAATTTTTTGAATTTTTATAATATTTTTTTGGGAATTCCTTTGCTAGGGTCGGGTTGGAACGAAAATCGTAACGACGTTTTTTTCCCTATTTTTAGGCCCCTCCGGACCCGGTTTGGCTAGAAATGAAGCCAAAACGATGTTTTCTAATTTTTTAAATTTTTTTACTGTTTTGTTGGGAATTCTCTATCTCGGGTCGGGTTGGAACGAAAATCAGAATGAAATTTTTTTTTCCTCTTTTTCGGCCCCTCCCGACCTGGTTTGGCTAGAAATGAAGCCAAAATGATGTTTTCTAATTGTTTGAATTTTTTTTTCTATTTTTTTTGGAATCCTTTAGCTCGGGTCGGGTTGGAACGGAAATCAGAACGAAATTTTTTTGGCCTGTTTTTCGGGCCCACCTAACCTGGTTCGGCTAGAAATGAAGCCAAAATGATGTTTTCTAATTGTTTGAATTTTTTTACTGTTTTTTGGGGAGTTCTTTAGCTCGGGTCGGGTTGGAACGAAAATCGGAACGAAACTTTTTTGGCTTGTTTTTAGGTCCCACTCGACTCGGTTTGGCTAGAAATGAAGCCAAAATTATGTTTTCTAATTTTTTGAACTTTTTTACTATTCTTTTGGGAATTCTCTAGCTCAGGTCGGATAGGAACGAAAATTGGAACAAATTTTTTTTTCCTCTTTTTCGGCCCCTCCTGACCCGGTTGTGCTAGAAATGAAGCCAAAATTATGTCTTCTAATTTTTTGAATTTTTTTACTATTTTTTGGGAATTCTCTATCTCGGGGCGGGTAGGTACAAAAATCGGAACGAAATTATTTTTCCTCTTTTTTGGCCCCTCCCGACCCGGTTTGGCTAGAAATGAAGCCAAAATGATGTTTACTAATTTTTTTACTATTTTTTTGGGAATTCTCTAGCTCGGGTCGGGTAGGAACGAAAATTGGTACGAAATTTTTTTTCCCTCTTTTTCGGCCCCTCCCAACCCAGTTTGGCTAGAAATGAAGCCGAAATAATGTTTTCTAATTTTTTGAATCTTTTTACTATTTTTTTGTGAATTCTTTAGTTTGGGTTGGGTTGGAACGAAAATCAAAACGAAATTTTTTTGCTTCTTTTTTGGCCCCTCCCACCCTGGTTTGGCTAGAAATGAAGCCAAAATGATGTTTTCTAGTTTTTCGAATTATTTTACTCATTTTTTGGGAATTCTTTAGCTTGGGTCGGGTTAGAACGAAAATCGGAACGCAATTTTTTTGCCTCTTTTTTGGCTCCTTCCAACCCGGTTTGGCTAGAAATGAAGCCAAAATGATGTTTTGTAGTTTGTTGAATTTTTTTACTATTCTTTTGGGAATTCTGTATCTCGGGTCGGGTTGGAACGAAAATCGGAACGAAATTTTTTTTCCTCTTTTTCGGCCCCTCCCGACCTGGTTTGGCTAGCAATGAAGTCAAAATGATCTTTTCTAATTTTTTGAATTTTTTTACTGTTCTTTTGGGAATTCTCTAGCTCGGGTCGGGTAGGAATGAAAATAGGAACGAATTTTTTTTTTTCCTCTTTTTCGGCCCCTCCTGACTCGGTTGTGCTAGAAATGAAGCCAAAATAATGTCTTCTAATTTTTTGAATTTTTTACTATTTTTTGGGAATTCTCAATCTCGGGTCGGGTAGGTACAAAAATAGGAACGAAATTATTTTTCCTCTTTTTCGGCCCCACCCGACCCAGTTTGGCTAGAAATGAAACCAAAATGATGTTTACTAATTTTTTGAATTTTTTTACTATTTTTTTGGGAATTCTCTAGCTCGGGTTGGGTAGGAACAAAAATCGGAACGAAATTTTTTTTCCTCTTTTTCAGCCACTCCCAATCTGATTTGGCTAAAAATGAAGCCAAAATGATGTTTTCTAATTTTTTGAATTTTCTTACTATTTTTTTGGGAATTCTCTATCTCGGGTCGAGTAGGAACGAAAATTGGAACGAAATTTTTTTTCCTCTTTTTTGGTCCATCCCGACCCGGTTTGGCTAGAAATGAAGCCAAAATGATGTTTTCTAATTTTTTGATGAATTTTTTAGCTTGGGTCGGGTTGCAACGAAAGTCAGAACAAAATTTTTTTGCCTCTTTTTCGGCCCCTCCTGACCTGATTTCGCTATAAATGAAGCCAAAATGATGTTTTCTAATTTTTTTTTAATTTTTATACTATTTTTTTGGGAATTCTTTAGCTTGGGTCAGGTCAGAATGAAAATCGGAACGAAATTTTTTTGCCTCTTTTTCGGCCCCACCCAATCCGGTTTGGCAAGAAATGAAGTCAAAATAATGTTTTCTAATTTTTTGAATTTTTATACTATTTTTTTGGGAATTCTTCATCTCGGGTCGGGTTGGAACGAAAATTGGAATGAAAATTTTTTTTGCCCCTTTTTCGGCCCCTGCCGACCCGGTTTGGCAAGTAATGAAGCCAAAATGGTGTTTTCTAATTTTTTGAATTTTTATACTATTTTTTTGGGAATTCTTTATCTCAGGTTGGGTTGGAACGAAAATCAGAACGAAATTTTTTTTCATCTTTTTTGGACCCTCCCGACCCGGTTTGGCTAGAAATGAAGCCAAAATGATGTTTTCAAATTTTTTTAATTTTTATACTTTTTTTTGGGATTCCTTAGCTAGGTTCTGGTTGGAACGATAATCGGAACGAAATTTTTTTTTCCTCTTTTTTGGTCCATCCCGACCCGGTTTGGCTAGAAATGAAGCCAAAATGATGTTTTCTAATTTTTTGATGAATTTTTTAGCTTGGGTCGGGTTGGAACGAAAGTCAGAACAAAATTTTTTTGCCTCTTTTTCGGCCCCTCCTGACCCGATTTCGCTATAAATGAAGCCAAAATGATGTTTTCTAATTTTTTTTTTAATTTTTATACTATTTTTTTGGGAATTCTTTAGCTTGGGTCAGGTCAGAATGAAAATCGGAACGAAATTTTTTTGCCTCTTTTTCGGCCCCACCCAATCCGGTTTGGCAAGAAATGAAGTCAAAATAATGTTTTCTAATTTTTTGAATTTTTATACTATTTTTTTGGGAATTCTTTATCTCGGGTCGGGTTGGAACGAAAATTGGAATGAAAATTTTTTTTGCCCCTTTTTCGGCCCCTGCCGACCCGGTTTGGCAAGTAATGAAGCCAAAATGGTGTTTTCTAATTTTTTTGAATTTTTATACTATTTTTTTGGGAATTCTTTATCTCGGGTTGGGTTGGAACGAAAATCAGAACGAAATTTTTTTTTTATCTTTTTTGGACCCTCCCGACCCGGTTTGGCTAGAAATCAAGCCAAAATGTTGTTTTCTAATTTTTTGAATTTTCTTACTATTTTTTTGGGAATTCTCTAGCTCGGGTCGGGTAGGAACAAAAATCGGAACAAAATTTTTTTTTTCCTCTTTTTCAGCCCCACCCATCCCGGTTTGGCTAGAAATGAAGCCAAAATGATATTCTCTAATTTTTTAAATTTTTTTACTATTTTTTTGGGAATTCCCTAGCTCGGGTCGGGTAGGAACGAAATTTTTTTGGCCTCTTTTTCAGCCCCACCCAGTCCGGTTTGGCTAGAAATGATGCCAAAATTATGTTTTCTAATTTTTTGATTTTTTATACTATTTTTTTGGGAATTCCTTAGCTAGTGTCGGGTTGGAACGAAAATCGTAACGAAGTTTTTTTTGCCTCTTTTTGGGCCCTTCCCGACCCGGTTTGGCTAGAAATGAAGCCAAAATGATGTATTCTAATTTTTTTACTATTTTTTTGGGAATTCTTTAGCTCGGGTCAGGTTGGAACGAAAATCGGAACGAAATTTTTTTGCCTTTTTTTCGGCCCCTCCCGACCTGGTTTGGCTAGAAATGAAGCCAAAATGATGTTTTCTAATTTTTTGAATTTTTATACTATTTTTTTGGGAATTCCTTAGGTAGGGTTAGGTTGGAACGAAAATCGTAACGAAAATTTTTTTGCCCCTTTTTCAGCCCCTCCCGACCCGGTTTGGCAAGTAATGAAGCCAAAATGATGTTTTCTAATGTTTTGAATTTTTATACTATTTTTTTGGGAATTCTTTAGCTCGGGTCGAGTTGGAACGAAAATCGGAATGAAATTTTTTTGGCCTCTTTTTCGGCCCTACCCGATCTTATTTGGCTAGAAATGAAGCCAAAATGATGTTTTCAAATTTTTTGAATTTTTATACTATTTTTTTTGGGAATTCCTTTGCTAGGGTCGAGTTGGAACGAAAATCAGAACGAAATTTTTTTTGCCTCTTTTTCAGCCCCTCTCCGACCCGGTTTGGCTAGAAATGAAGCAAAAATGATGTTTTCTAATTTTTTGAATTTTTATACTATTTTTTTGGGAATTCTTTAGCTCGGGTCGGGTTGGAACGAAAATCGGAACGAAATTTTTTTTGCCTCTTTTTTGGCCCCTCCCGACCCGGTTTGGCTAGAAATGAAGCCAAAATGATGTTTTCTAATTTTTGGAATTTTTATACTATTTTTTTTGGGAATTCTCTAGCTCGGGTCGGGTAGGAACGAAAATTGGAACGAAATTTTTTTTCCTCTTTTTTGGTCCCTCCCGACCCGGTTTGGCTAGAAATGAAGCCAAAATGATGTCTTCTAATTTTTTGAATTTTTTTACTATGTTTTTGGGAATTCTCTATCTCGGGTCGTGTGGCAACGAAAATCGGAACAAAATTTTTTTTCCTCTTTTTTGGCCCCTCCCGACCCGGTTTAGCTAGAAATGAAGCCGAAATGATGTTTTCTAATTTTTTGAATTTTTGAATTTTTTTTTTGGTAATTCCTTAGCTCGGGTCGGGTTGGAACGAAAATCGGAACGAAATTTTTTTTATTTCTTTTTCGGCCCCTCCCGACCCGGTTTGGCTAGAAATGAAGCCAAAATGATGTTTTCCAATTTTTTGAATTTTTTTACTATTTTTTTTGGAAATTCTCTAGCTCGGGTTGGGTAGGTACGAAAATCAGACGAAATTTTTTTTTCCTCTTTTTTGGCCCCTCCCGACCCAGTTTGGCTAGAAATGAAGCCAAAATGATGTTTTCTAATTTTTTCAATTTTTTTACTATTTTTTTGGGAATTCTCTAGCTCGGGTCGCGTAGGAACGAAAATCGGAACGAAATTTTTTTTCCTCTTTTTCGGCCCCTCCCGACCTAGTTTGGCTAGAAATGAAGCAAAAATGATGTTTTCTAATTTTTTGAATTTTTATACTATTTTTTTGGGAATTCTTTAGCTCGGGTCGGGTTGGAACGAAAATCGGAACGAAATTTTTTTTGCCTCTTTTTCGGCCCCTCCCGACCCGGTTTGGCTAGAATTGTATAAAGTGCACGGTTGTGTGTGATTAGTTTACACATGTTTACAAATTAAAAAAAACCTTAATTTAAAACATCTAGTGGGAAAGAGATACAAGGGTTGGATCTCACGGCCTCCATTGTCAGTTCATAGTAGTGTGAAAGATGTACTTTGTCTTTACTTCGAGCTTAACATTCCATGCAGAGAGTATTTATTTCATGGTACTACAGGATTGAATTTCTTGGTTTATAGTATTTATTTGGCCTTGAGCTTTGCATTCCATGCGGACGGTGTTTTGTATCATTGTACTGCAAAATAAACCTGTTAAGGGGATGAAATGTGGCTACACATGATTATAGTATCCTCTATGCTGAGTTCTTACTATTATTATTTAGAGGCCAAATATAAAACGGCATATTATTAGTGTTTGATAAGAGTTATCATGATAGCATTAATAATGAGAATAGTTCTCAATCAGTATTAGTATTTAATGTTCACTCTATGCTGAGGGATATTGAATATGGGATTGGGTTGTCGTTGCATATATATTATATTATAGTTTTATTAAGGTTCCATACTATATGTTTATATGCTAAATTGATAATGTCCAGTTTACTTATTATATTCATGTTTATTATTTTCAGATTTGAACATGGCATCTTTTAGCCCACTTGTTACTATTCTTAATCAAAACAAACTGACTGGATCCAATTATGTTGACTGGAAAAGAAATTTGGACATAATTCTCACTGTTGAAGAGCACAAAGATGTTCTTGCTAAACCATGTCCTAGCTTTCCTTCATTAGATGCTCCCCTTGAGGTAAAACAACGATATGATCGTTGGCAGATATCTAATAAGATGGCCAAGTGCTATATCCTAGCATCTATCTCAAATGTTCTACAGCATCAAATGCAGGATGTAGAACTAGCTTCAGACATTATGCTAAGTCTGAAAGAGATGTTTAGTGAGCAAGGCCGTTCTGCAAGGCAAGAAACCATGAGGCAAATTTATAATACCAAAATGGCAAAAGGTAGTTCAGTAAGGGAGCATTGCCTTACAATGATTTCCAATCTGAATACATTAGAAGTTTTAGGTGCCGATATTGATGGAGAATCCCAAGTGGATATGATACTCTAGTCACTACCGGAATCATTCAAGGAATTCAGACTCAATTATAATATGAACAAAAAGCTTTACTCTTTGTCTGAATTAATGAATGAATTGGTAGCGGCAGAAGGCATCCTTGGTACTTTTAATGTTGAAGCCAATGTGGGGGAAGCTTCTACTTCTCAACCTAAGTCGAAATGCAAGGGTAAGAAGAAGAAGAAGAAGAAGAAGAAGAAGAAGAAGGACTTCACCAAGCAAGAGGGTAAAAAAATTGTCTTAGGAGTTGTTGACAAAGGAAATAAGCTCAAAGGAAAATGTTTCCATTGTGGTGAGAAAAGATATTGGAAGAGGAATTGTCCAATTTTCAAAGTTGCCAAGAATAAAGGTATGAAAAATTCATTCCTCCTTGAAATATGTTTAGTGCAGAATCCCATAGATTCCTGGTGTGTGGATTCAGGTTGTACAAATCATATATGCAATTCTTTGCAGGGTTTCAGGAGACCAAAAAACTTAATGAAGGGGAATTGTTTCTTACTTTGGCTGATGGAAGCAGGATTCCGGTTGTAGCTGTTGGTGTTTATAATTTATGTTTTGAGTCTAGAGTTTTAATATTAGAAGACTGTCTATATGTACCTAATGTTCGTAGGAATTTAATTTCTGTAACTTATTTAGGTAAACATGGATATTGTGTTATCCTTAAAGACAATGTTGTAATAAAGAAGGGTAAAGTGTTTATCTGTTCTGGCAATATTGTTGATGGTCTTTATATTTTAACTCCTGATAAGCATGAATTATATAATTCTGAATTAGATAATGACTCTCATATAAAATCATTAAAGAGAAAGTTTCCTTCTACTAGTGATGCATATCTTTGGCATTTGCGTTTGGGTCATACTAATTCAAACAGAATTCAAAGACTGATCAAAGATGGTCTCTTAGAGACATTAGACTTTAATGATTTTCTAGTTTGTGAATCTTGTTTGGAAGGCAAAATGACCAAACGACATTTTAATGCAAAAGGTAGAAGAGCCCAAAATTTGCTAGAACTAGTACATTCAGATGTATGTGGTCCTATGTTAATCCAGGCAAGAGGTGGCTATGAGTATTTCATTACTTTCACTGATGATTACTCTAGATTTGGTTATGTGTACCTAATGAAATGGAAGTCCAAAGCCTTTGAAAAGTTCAAAGAGTTTAGGGCTGAAGTTGAGAATCAATTAGGTAAATGCATAAAGGCCATTCGATCTGATCGTGGTAGCGAATACCTTTTTGGGGATTTCAAGGATTACTTAACTGAAAATGGGATTGTATCCCAATTGACTGCACCTAGAACTCCACAACAAAATGGTGTAGTGGAATGAAGGAATAGGACTCTTTTAGATATGGTTAGATCCATGATGAGTTATTCAACTCTACCAATTTATTTTTGGGGATATGCCTTAAATACTGCAATGTATCTTCTGAATTTAGTAACTTCGAAGTATGTTCTTAAAACACCTATAGAGTTGTGGAATAGGCGTAAGCCTAGTATGAGACATCTTCATATTTGGGGTTGTCCGGCACATGTGTTAAAAGGAAAGTCTAACAAGTTACAGTCTAAAACAGAAGTGGTTTTCTTTGTAGGGTATCCAAAATGAATTATTTGAGGTTTATTCTATAGTCATAAAGAGAATAAAGTGTTTGTTAGCACAAATGCCAAATTCTTGGAAAATGACTATATCAATGATTATACTCCTAGAAGTAGAGTTGTGTTATCTGAAATGAATGAATCTGTAGTTGAACAACCAATAGATGAAACTAGGGATGATGTGGTTGTATTGGATACACCACAAGATACTACTCATGAGATGACTAGTACACAGTTGCCTCGTCGTAGTGGGAGGATTGTTAGGCCACCTATGAGGTTTATAGGTTTGGGAGAAACTTATGAAGCTATCTTAGAAGAGGCCAAAACCGATCCTTACACTTACGAAGAAGCAATGAATGATATAGATGCACATCATTGGGTTAAAGTTATAAAATCTGAATTAGATTCCATGTATTCCAATCAAGTTAGAGATCTTGTAAAGGCGCCTAACAACATTAAACCTGTTGGTTGCAAATGGGTTTATAAGAGGAAGAGAGGGATAGATGGAAAGGTTGAAACCTTTAAAGCAGGGCTAGTGGCGAAAGGGTATGCTAAAAAAGAAGGTATTGATTATGAAGAAACCTTTTCACCAATAGAAATGCTTAAATCTATCAGAATTCTCTTATCCTCATTATGATTATGAGATTTGGCAAATGGATGTCAAGACTACATTTCTTAATGGCAATGTTGAAGAAGAAATCTATATGATGCAACCGGAAGGTTTCATAGCAAAGAACCAAGAGCATATGATAAGCAAGTTGAAAAGGTCCATTTATGGACTTAAGCAAGCATCTAGGTCATGGAACATCAGATTTGATTAAGCAATCAAATCATTTGGTTTCGAACAAAATCTTGATGAACCATGTGTGTACAAAAGACATCGAGATAAAGTAGTAATGTTCCTAGTGCTTTATGTTGATGATATTCTGCTTATTGGGAATGATGTAGGGGTAATGTCATCGATAAAGGTTTGGTTGTCAAGCCAATTTGATATGAAGGACTTGGATGAGGCTGATTTTATTCTAGGGATCAAGCTTTGACGAGATCATAAGAATAATATGTTAGGCTTATCACAAGCTGGGTATATAGATAAGGTTCTAGAACGGTTTAGCATGCAAAACTCCAAGAAATGATTACTTCCTTTCAGACATGGAGTTCCTCTATCTAATGACCAAAGGCCTAAGACTCAAGAGGAAGTAGATATGATGAGACAAGTTCCTTATGCTTTTGTAGTGGGAAGTCTTATGTATGCCATGCTATGTACTAGGCCAGATATTTGTTATTCAGTTGGCATGGTCAGCCGATATCAATCAAATCCAGGACCAAAACATTGGCAAGCTGTAAAGCATATTCTCAAGTATCTTCGGAGAACGAGAGATTATATACTTGTTTACCGGTGTGAGGATTTGATTCCCATTGGCTATACAAATTCAAACTTTCAATCGAATCTAGATTTCAGAAAGTCCACATCAAGATGTGTTTTCACCTTGGGAGGTGGAGCCATAACTTGGAGGTGTGTCAAGAAATCTTGTATTGTAGACGCCACCATGGAAGTTGAGTATGTTGCTGCTTGTGAAGCAGCAAAGGAAGCTATATGGCTCAAGAAATTCCTTTCTGACCTTGGTGTAATGAGAATGGAATAAGTTCCCATTACATTGTTTTGCGACAATAGTGGTGCAGTTGCACAATAAAAAGATCCAAGGAATCACAAGAAAGGAAAGCACATTGAGAGAAAGTATCACATCATTTGAGACATCGTTGCTCGAGGAGATATGGTGGTGGCAAAGATTGAAAGTGCAAATAATCTAGCAGATCCTTTTACCAAAGTCTTGCCTCAAAGGACTTTCGAGTCGCATTTGGAGGGAATGAGAGTTAGATTAGTGCACAATAGTCTTTAGGGCAAGTGGGAGATTGTTGGGATTAGTGCCCTAGAATCCTATTGTATGATGCTATGTATGATATTATGTATGACATGATGTATGACTTAATATTGTAATTAATAAAGTTGTTTTATTATTATTTGAAATAATTGTAACATGAATATTTGGACATTATCATATAGTCCATGAGATGCATAGTGTGTGATTTATGTGAAAAGTTACAGAATATATAAATCACAAGTTCTTTGTAAACTCAGAATTTAGTTTGTAGTCGATGATGAAATTGTACATTTCATCTGCGAAGACTATAACATGTCAACTAAGATGGTTTGTCTTAATCATGGAAGTGGTGGCTTCTAGTTGATATGTTGATATGTTTCAAGAGTTAAGATATATTGAATTGAACCGCTGTTAGATTTATTATTCTCTTAATGACTGTCAATTGAATAATAAATCTCACAACTTCTATTCACATGAACTCTTAATCCTGAGAGGATAATGGACCTGATCATGAAATGTAAGTTGCTTTAATATATTAGGAGTGAGATCTAAAGTTACGGTCAAAACCTCAGTATATTGAGTAGCCACATTTAATATTGATGGAACATATATTTTCAAGATGGAATTCATAATCTCTTAACGGAGATATAAAATATTCCCTTGAGATAAGTTTAATGGGTTTGTTATTCAGAATGTTAGGCCTAACTACTTTAGTAAATAATTACTAAAGTATATATTTATGAAATTGGATTTCATAAATATATGATGAATAACTTAAAAGATTAAACCGGGTACTCAAGGATTAAGATGTAGTAATCTACAAAGTGGCAGTCTTCATTAATGACTTTATATTACTATGAATATTTTATGAAGGGTTTACATGTATAATAAAGTCTTGGGATATAATCTATTAATAAGGCCTAGAGTTCAATTATATTTATATAGTGGTATTAAATATAATTAATGGTAACTTTGGACTTGTCAAGAGTTGACAGAAAAGTTCAAGACCCATTAGAGCTACTGTCTTATTTGTTCCCTTTTTGGTTCCACTCTAAGCCACATACTAAAACCCAATTGGGAAGGTCCAAAAGGTGCCCAATTAGATAATCAGTTATTAAGAGAGAAACATACAGAATTTGATATAACATGAATTGGTATGTATGTGAGTAAAGAACACTCTCTCATTCTCTCTAGAACAAACTCATATAACTGATTGAGAGACTACACATCTTGGGCGTTAGTGGAATTGGAGGGAAGATTGAAAGTTTTCTCAAGAACTTCTGAATTTTGGTTTTGAATTTCACCGCTTCAAGGTACACTCTCTTGTTCTCTAATTCTGAAACTTATATAGCAGATGTTATCAATTGTGAATGAAGTAGATCAGTTATTTTTTCCGTTGCATACATGCATAATTCCTACAGTAGGGACTTGGATTTGAATGAGAAGGTCCACCAGATTCTAACGGTATTTATATGAGACCATGAGTAAACCCCATAAGGATATATTGGGTTGCGTCTTCTGCAACTGCTTAAGGACCTCATCCTCTTAATTGTGTGTTTGTTGGGTTGCCTTGTTCAAGGCCTCTACCAGGTTTTCTGTCTCCAAATGTGGGGGTTTGAAGTGTCTCCCCCTCTTGTGATGTGGGCGATTTTTGTTAGTTCATTTGATTCAATGTCTTGGGGTTTGAAATGTCTCCTCCTATATGTGGATGTTTGGGTTATCTAATTGGGGTTTGAAGTGTCTCCCTCTATATGTGTATGAGGCAATTGCAATTAACCCACCTTTGATTAGACTCATTTTAATAGTGCTTACTCATGGTTAAAAAGTGTTACATAATCCACCTGAGATGCCCTCTGTTAAACAGCCATAACCTGCCTCTCTCCTTGCTTTTAGAAAAATAGGAATAATCTTTTATGTTTCTCTCCTCCTTCAAATCCGGAACTCAAAAATAAATAAATAAATTGATAAAAAACGAAACAAAACAATACAAAAACTCAATTATACTAGGTCCTCCTTTCTTCTATAAAGTATAAACCTTTACATATTATTCAACCAATCAAAATCCCACTATCCAAAATATAATGGGGAGTTTGGTACCAAAGACAATGAAGAAGAAAACAAAGAGTTGGAGCAAATGGAAAAAAGTGATAGTGTTGAAGTTGTTATTTTATTTGTTCTCAACCTGCGGAACTATTTCTCTCACTTTGAGAATAACGTTTTTATTTGGGTTTACTCACCTGTGTTTGGGTGAAGAAATTGATAAATTCATAGAAATTCATAAATGATAGGATTTTAATTTTTAAGTCCCTTCCTTTCCAATACCATCATTTACCAATTTCTTAGTTTGGATATAAAATTTATACCCAAAAAAAAAAAAAAAAAAAACCCAGATTTCTTAGAAGCTCTTTCTTTCTTTGCCATCCCAATCCTTTTGGTCCCACAAACATGAAGATGCTCTTATGATGGCGGTGGCAATAATCCAGAAAAATAGTAGTGTATGGATTTTATTCATCCACATGTTAATAAAGAACAAGATCTTAAGCCATGGGTAAATTGTATTAAAAAAAACCAATCTACAAAGTGGGTCAGAGACAGAATCCAAGGAATCCCAACGCCAACAAAGAAGAGTTGTATGTCTTGATGTTCAAGATGATGTCGAATCTAATCTAAACAATAGTGAAGGAGGGAGCAAGTTCATAAACAAACAAGAAGTTTCCAGGATCTGGGTTCACTCAATGAAGAAAAACGATCAACAACCACAACTCTGTACGGGTGTCCCTCCTTTTCTTTTCTTTTCTTATGAAATTGGTAGTTTCCACTTTATTGAGTGAAAATCGATATGGGTGTCTCTCATTTTTCTCATATATGCAATTTTTTGGATTATGGATGGTGAAGCAAAGTATTTCTTAGGAGGCTATTTGATCTGTTTTATGTTATGTTTCAGCAAAATATGAGCAAAATAGCAGCCAGTAGGGCCTCCAAGAATGGAACAATGTGTTTTTCAAATTAATTTGTTATAATCTACTCCCATCCATTATTTTTTGTATTTAAATGATCAGTCTGTTAAGTGATTTAAACAAACCACCAGATATTACAAGTCATATCTATCTGATTGCCTTGAAATAGGTCGGACGAAATCCATCTTTATTGAGGAGTTAAGACAAACATTTTACAAGCATGGGACTCCAAATTGGCAGAGAGTTGTCCCTGTACTGATGATTGTGTTGAATGCTGCACAAATCAAGGAATCTCTAAATAACACTATAGAAGAGTATAATATGCCTTCTCGCATTTTTGGAAAAAAAAATAAAAAATCAAATCCTAGTTACAACTTACAAATCTTACCGCCCATAAATCTCGTGCACTGACAACAGTTTCTGGTTTGAGGCCTATATCAGACCAATAAGCAGTAACCGTAGCATTTGATGAACCTCTGTTCCACAGGATTATTGCTACCTTGTTATCACTGAGAGGACCAGCCCAAACCTACATACAAGTTTTATTTTAAAAACTTTAATGTAATTATATCTTATACTAAAATTAGACGTTTAACTATGGATGAAGAATTGATTGACTCCATTTATGCAATGCAAATTCTAGCAGTAACAGTCGATTATACTTTGCTCAACCTTTTGTTTCTTTTTTTTTAGTTGATGCCCATGATTTAGTTAGTTATACATGCACAAAATGTCACATATATAAACATGGATTCATATATGATAAATTTATATATATACTTGATGGGGGTCTAAATTAAGTTTAGTTCGTCCATGACCAGATTGCATCCAGAATTTTTAATAAGGAAGGAAGCCCAACAGAAGTACCATAAACATGAACAGGGTCCGTCCATGAATATCATGATCATCCAAATCATAATAGTCATCCATGGCACAAGGGCATGGATGACCAAACAACACTTAGCCAATTTCAAAGGAGCTTTCTACATGTTCTATGCAATCAGACCATGATTTGCCATTCCAGAATGCAGGGAGGATTTCCCAAAATCCACTCCATTTTCTCCATTAACTCCACACATCCCCCATGATGGTAGTGGATCCGAACAAGTAGACACACTCCTAACTCTCTATAAAAGGATCAAGTCTCATTCGACCAAGGTAAGTTCTACTACTCACTAATTCACCATCCTTGTGTTCTAGAGAGAAAATTGACTTAATCATCAAAGGGTTCTTGGCCGGTTCACACCAGTCACCCTTGACAGTCACTTTTTTCTCTTCAGGTCATTAAGCCACCACCATAGCCCAAAGCATCAAGCCTACTGATTCTTGTGCATCATCAATTGGTGCCATCTGTAGGGAGTAAGCAAAGTTTCTATGTGTTAACCACCTTGCTTTTCAAGACAAAAAAAGCTACATGGTTCGGACTAGGTCAATGGCCACCACTCCAGAACACCAGGAGAGTGGAAATGCCCCCAATCATCCAAATCATGCACCAGCACCACCATTGCTGTCTGTCCAACAACAGCTACAATGGCAGACTTGACGCAACAAAACCAGGAGTTAACTAGAGAAGTTAACAGACAATGTCGACAACAACGCGGCGAGGAGCACGAGAAAAATTCAGAGAACAGAGGGGCAGAGAATAGTGTTGAAGGAGGAGATTAGTCCAGAGGTACCATCACTCGGAGGATGCCACACTTGGAGAGAGAAATGACCAGATGAAGAAAGCCATGGAGGAGATGAAGGACTCCATAAGGAGAGAAAACCATGTGGATGATCTCGTCCACAAAACTGACTCTCCTTTCACTGCATCCATCACGAGTCATCCTCTACCCTCCAAGTTCAAAATGCCTACCTTGGACTCATATAATGGAACGTGAGACCCTTGCGATCACATCGCCGCATTCAAGACGACCACGCATCTGCAAGGCGTACCAGATGAAATCATGTGTAGAGCCTTTTCTACCACGTTGAAAGGCCCAGCCAGCTAGGGTGTGGTTTGGTAAGCTACCACCAAACACTATAACTTTGTTCCAGGAGTTAAGTAAGTTGTTCATCAATAAATTCATCGGAGGCCAAAGGCATAAGCGTTCCTCGTCTAGTTTACTAAACATAGAGCAAGGAGAAAATGAGAGTCTTCGGACTTTCATCAGTCGTTTTAACTTGGAAGCCCTGTTGGTAGACAAGATGGATGATAAGATCCTCTTAGCAACCTTCTACAATGGAGTTAATTTGGATTTGTTCATGCACAAGTTGTATGAACAAGAGCCACAAATGATGGCCGAGTTGATACACTCAGCCTATAGTTTCATAAATGCTAAGGATGTGATTATTGCCAAGAAAAAGAAAAAGGCTAAACGAGTGGAAGCTGGATATGTACACCATCCAGAGCAAGGCTCTTGTCTAAAAAAGGCCAAGACCGAGGAGAAAAGAGATCGAGACGATAGGAAGGCAAGATCATCCTTAGTACAATATTCCAACTACACTCCCTTGAATACCCTACTTGACCAAGTGTTGATGCAAATCAAAGACGACCTGTCCTTAAAATGGCCAGAGAAGATGAAAGGAGATCCCAAAAAACGGAATAAAAACAAGTATTGTCACTTCCAATGAGATCACAGACATGACACAGACGAGTGTTACGACTTGAAGTAGCAAATTGAAGTTCTCATTAAGCAAGGAAAATTGAAGAATTTCCTTGGACGAGGCCACAAGGACAAAAGGCAACCATTGAAAGGCAAAGCAGAAGAGTCAGTGTGTCAGCCATTAGGAGAAATAAAGGTTATTGTAAGGGGAATGTCAACCGGGAGCTCATTCGAAACTAAGAAGACTTACTTGCGTGTAGTTCAGAATGTTCAACTCACTAACCTCCCACCAAGGATGTCCAGAGTAGATGAGCCTATTACTTTCACAGACGAAGATGCAAGGAGACTGCATCATCGATATGAAATGCAATTGTTATCACTTTGACGATTGCAAATTACACAACAAGAAGAGTGTTAGTAGATAATGAGAATGAGAATTAATAAGGAATTACTTCGTCCAGTGAATATGCCTTTGATTGGGTTTAGAGGAATGAAGGTTCTACCAGTAGGCACTATCTCCTTGCCAGTCGTAGTCAGCTCTTACCCACGAGAAATCAATAAGAAAGTAAACTTCCTTATTATGGATTGTTCATCTTCATATAATGCCATCATAGGACAACCAACTTTGAACAGTTGGAAGACTGCAATGTCCACCTATCACGTTTCCATTAAATTCCTAACAGAATATGGCATTGGAGAAGTACAAGGAGACCAGCTAGTGGCTAGAGAGTGTTACTTAGCGATGTTAGCGATGGACAAGCAAATGCAGATGATGAACATTGAAGAAAGAAGAATAGTTTCTATACTGATTGAAGTATTAGAAGATGTTTCTCTAGACAAGTCCAACCTGGAGAAGTTTACTAGACTCGAAACAAGCATGAAAGAGAAGACGAAGCAAGATCTCGTCCAATTCCTCAAGAAGAGCACGAATGTTTTTGAGTGGATCCACGAAGACATGCCTGAGATTGACCCAAGTGTGATTACTCATCATCTAAATGTGTCCCCGTCTTATAAGCTCGTCCGTTAGAAAAGGAGAGTGTTTTCCCTAGAGCAAGACAATGCCATCAAAGAAGAAGTCTAGAAGTTGGTAACAGCAGAGTTCGTTCACGAAGTCTACTACCCTGATTGGCTAGCTAATGTAGTGACGGTCAAAAACGCTAATGGCAAATGGAGAATGTGTGTGGAATTTATAGATTTGAACAATGCATGCCTCAAGGATAGTTATCCTCTTCCACGCATCAACTAGCTAGTAGACTCAATAGCCGGACGCCAATTGTTGAGTTTCATGGACATATTCTCGGGGTACAATCAGATTAAGATGGACGAGGCAGACCAGGAGAAAACATCCTTCATCACAAGCCAAGGTTTGTTTTGTTACAAAGTAATTCCTTTTTATCTGAAAAATGCAGAAGCCACTTATCAGAGGCTAGTCAACCACATGTTTTGTCCACAAATTGGGCAAAATGTTGAAGTGTACATGGACGACATGCTGGTCAAAAACGCAAAGGAGACGCAGCACTTGGTCGACCTCCAGGAGACTTTTGACATGCTTAGACGATACAACATGAAGTTGTATCCGAGCAAATGTGCCTTCAAAGTTTCATTAAGAAAGTTCTTTGGTTTTATGGTTTCATAGAGGGGAATTAAAGAAAATCCTGACAAAATCCAAGCGATACTGAGCATGGAGCCCCCAAAGAATGTCAAAGAAGTCCAAAGCCTCACTGGACAAGTAGCAGCCCTCAACAAGTTTGTCTCAAAAGCTACTGATAAGTGTTTACCATTTTTCGAAGTGTTAAGGAAAGCATTTGAATGGATGGATGAGTGTTAACGGAAATTTGAAGACCTTAAGGCTTATCTCACTTCAACTCTGTTGTTGAGCCCGTCCAAACCAGGTGAAGAGTTATATATGTACCTAGTGGTGTCCCCTCATGCAGTGAGCTCAGGCTTAATTAGGGAAGAAGGAAAGGTGCAGAAGCCCATCTACTACACCAGGAAGGCCTTAAGAGGAGCCAAAGGAAGATACTCGCCAATAGAAAAGTTAGCCTTCTCATTGGTAACAGCAGTAAGAAAACTCACTTCAACTTCATTGTTGAGCTCATCCAAACCAGGTGAAGAGTTATATCTATACCTAGCGGTGTCCCCTCATGCAGTGAGCTCAGCCTTAATTAGGGAAGAAGTAAAGGTGTAGAAGCTCGTCTACTACACCAGCAAGGCCTTAAGAGGAGCTGAAGAACGATACCTACCAATAGAAAAGTTATCCTTTTCATTGGTAACAGTAGCAAGAAAACTCAGGCCTTATTTTGAAGCTCACATCATCAACGTCCAAATAGATCATCTGCTCAAGAAGGCTATGAATAAGCTGGAAGTAGCTATATGATTGATCCAGTGGGCAGTAAAACTTAGTGAGTTTGATGTAAGATATCACCTTAGAGAAGCAATAAAAGCCCAAGTACTTGCAAACTTTATTGCAAAATTCACTCCTGCCCATGATCAGCAGAGTAGAGACCAGGGGGCAAAATAGTGGATCGTCCACGTGGATGGTTCGTCTACTTAGTATGCAGGAGGAGTTGGTATAATCTTGCAATCACCCAAAGGAGATCGTTTAGAGTATGCAATACGTCTACAATTCTAGACAACTAACAACGAAGTTGAGTATGAAGCCCTTCTCTAAGGCTTGGAGTTAGCTAAGTCGCTTAGAGTTAGCAACGTCACTTGGAACAGAGCCAATTCTCATCTAGGGAGGCTCGTAGCTGATATAGATGTTCCAGAGGTACATCATATAGACGGAGAAGCCAACTGAACAACTCCCATCATGTCTTATCTCAAGTGAAGTCCCAATAATGGATTAGCAAACATTTAACCATTTCAAAGTCCCTAAATAAGTGAATTCCAAGCCATGGATGAATGAATACTTGAACAATAAAACTAGCAACAAAATGGATAAAAACAAACAAAGATAGATGAGATTTGTATTTAAAAATAAAAAAGGTAAACGACCACCATCCAAAAACCCTTAGAGTAATAAGCCCAAAAAGGAAAGTGTATAAAACTTTGTCCTTAAACATGGACGAAGTAAATGTACTTGGAGAAATTTAAAATGGTCTAGAACAACGGAACACCCCCCCCCCCCCCCAAAAAAAAAAAAAAAAAAAAAAAGAGAGAAAAGAAAATGATGATGACGAAAATAAATTTTTGCTTACAAATTAAACTACTAGGATAAACCACTAAAGGCAACACCCCCATACTTTAAGTCATCCTTCGTGGGATGAGGGGTAAAGGCATTGTCTTCAATATTTACGTCTTCTGAGCTGGTCTGGAGCAAGGAACTCTTAGCTGTAGTGGGGAGCTTGATGGAATCAAAATCCACCCTAGGAAAAGCTTCAACGGCATCCATATAGAAGTCCTCGAAGCCCGCAGCGTAATTCTTGTCCAGGAGGTCAGTAAACTCACTGGATGTCTTGAATTCCTTGATGACCTCGTCTTTAGATTTACTTAGAGAGGACTTGAGCTCGTCATTCTGCTTCTAAAGATGGTCTAGACAAGTATCCTTCTCGACAATGTCTGCCTTCAACTCCTTAGCAAGGTTCTTCAACTCTTTCACCTCATCCCCCAACTTCCTCCTCTCCTCAGCCTTACGACTTGACTCCTCCATGTCCATTATCTTCGTCTTCATCATGATCCTCTCTTTATCCAAATATACAACTTGCCTGGATGCCGCTATGAACTTGGTCATAACCTGCATTATACGCAAAATATGTATCATCAAAAGGTTACTTGAAAACGAAGTACATGACTTAATATGGACAGAGAAAAGTTACATTGAAGAGATCAAGGATTGTGGAATGCTCAAATTCCTTGATGGACAAATCGTAGCATACAGAGACGTCCTCATTTCTCACCACTTGCTTGAACCTATTCCAAGCTAGGATCTCACTCCTTAGAAGAGTCAAGGGACCGTCGTTAGAAAGAGGGGCTTTAAGAGAAGGGTTAGATGGTTTTGCATTAAGACGAGGGAGGGAAGCATTGATCTTGGGGACCACAGGATTAGTAGTAGGAGTGGCAGGGTCAAGAACCACGACAAGAGTGGTGGATGGCGTCGAAGAATCAGCCTTCTGCTTCTTATTGCCTCGACAACTAGGAAGGTTACCTATGTCCTGTTTCTTAGACACAATCTTCCTTTTTTCCGACGAGGCTGGAGGGACGAGCTTTAGTGTGGCCAATAGGCGGACGAGTCTAGATAGGGACCTTGTCCTAAGACTGGACAACCTCATCACTAGCAGTAAGGCCTTTCCCCTTATTTTCCTTCATAGTTGCTATTCCTATACAAAAGAAGGAGGATCATCAGAGTCTAGACGAAATAAATGAGTAGGAACAAGCAAAAGTGTAAGAAAATAAATAACTTACATTGACGAGTAGTAAGCTCATGGGCTAATGCTTCCTTTGTAGGTTCAGGTCCAAGCCCCCAAGTCGCTAGACGGTGAAGCGTCATTAAGGAATAGAAGGCCCTATCAACAAAGGAACGTGTTGTTGGACGCGGTTTAGGAAGAAGTTGGTCAGGGAAGGTTGTCTTACAGTTGAAAAAGAAAGAAAAAATGAAGTTAGACAAGTATGATAGAATAAGTAAGATGAGCTAAAAAAGGTAACATACCCTTGGAATGCAAACGACCATCTCACAAATGTAAGGAGGAAATGGGTCCATGCCTACCTGGACAGGGTTCCTTGCCCAATATCCAGAGATGAAGAAGAACACCGTCTTCCACCTCCTATCAAACGAGGGAAGGGACCTTATTAACCTACAACTAGAAACCTTAGCTAAAAACTGGTAGAAACCTAAAGATTGGCTTATTTTATAGGGTTTATAACAATATAAGAACTCATCTACAGTAAGAGGACGATTCCCATTGAAAACCTCTCTCCATAGCACTTGCATGGACACAATGATCCTCCATGCATCGGGGTTGAGTTGGTTTGGTCCTATACCTAACCTATGAAGAAGCTCCCTAGCGAAAGCATTCAGAGGCAGCCTAAGACCCCCTAACAAGTAAGCCTCATATATGATAACCCCTAAATTCGGGGTACAACACCATTCACCAGGAGCGGCAAGACGGAGATTAAATAACCTCATCTGGGATTTGGTATTTTTCCCTAAGTGTATAAAGCCTCTTCTCATCTATATTTGAAGGAATGTCCATGGCATAGCAATACAAAATGTCCTCCTCCTCACTATGGGAGGGGAAGGATGGTTGGGCACTAACGGATGACCTAGATGCTGCCCTTTGCCTCAACTCCTCTGAGAGAACCTTTAAGGGAACTCTAGGGACTCCAGACGAGTACTGCTCGTTCGTAGAATCACTACCACTACTATTACTCTCACTACTATTATCACTATTGTTGCTCTCATCCTGGTACTTGTCTATCTCTCTCTCATCCCTATCGCTAGATGAAGACACTACTATCTCTGCCATTTTATAAAGAATTCTAAAGAAAACCTACAGACAAAGAAAAGAGGATACCTGATTCTAGACGAAGAGGACTAAGGATGGAAGAAAACTTCTAGATGAGGAGCAAAGGATGACTGATGTCAGAGAAGAAAATATGAGAAATGTGAGAGGGTAGGAAAGGTATTCCCCTATTTATAACAAGGTAGGACACTAAAATGATGCAAGCCAACCAAAATACGCTAGGTGGCAATTTTTGAAGAACGAAACAACACGACTTGTAGATCGCTAGGATTACGCCACGTGTCAACATCTAGGATGTCTGATCCCAAATCACCTTGACATACCACCTGGAAAATCCTTCGACCAATAAAAAATCACCATGTGTTAAGGTAATAGTGATATGGATGACACAAGGACAAGGGGGGAACTGATGGGGGTTCAAATTAAGTTTAGTTCGTCCATAGTAGTCGTTCATGACCAGATTGCGTCCAGAACGTTTTATAAGGAAGTAAGCCCAATAGAAGCACCACAAACATGAACAGGGTTCGTCCATGAATATCGTGATTGTCCAAATCAGGATGGTCGTCCATGGCACAAGGGCATGGATGACCAAACAACACTTAGCCAATTTCAAAGGAGCTTTCTACAGGTTCTATACAATCAGACCACGATCTGCCATTCTAGAATGTGGGGAGGATTCCCCGAAATCTGCTCCATTTTCTCCATTAACTCCACACATCTCCCATGATGATAGTGGATCCAAATAAGTAGACTCATTCCTAACTCTCTATAAAAGGATCAAGTCTTATTGAACCAAGGTAAGTTCTACTACTCACTAATTCACCATCCTTGTGTTCTAGAGAGAAAAATGACTTAACCATCGGAGAGTCCTTAACCAGTACACACTGGTCACCTTTGACAGTCTCTTTTTTCTCTTTAGGTCATCAAATCACCAACGTAGCCCGAAACATCCAGCCTACTGATTCTTGTGCATCATCAATACTAATAGCCAAAACTTAGAGAAAATCTAATTAGATTTTAATTGGATTTTCAATTTTGCGCCACGTGTCCCATTTAATTTTTAATTTTGTGCCAAGTGAATTATTGAATGTAAAAATTGAAGAGTCCAAATCCAATTAGATTCTAAATTAGATTTGAATTGTAGTCCAATTTCCACTACATGTCCATCTAAGTTTTTAATTTTTGTGGTAAGTGAATTATTAGGTGCAAAAATTGAAAAGTCTAAAATCTATTAAATTCTAAATCATATATATATATATATATATATAATAAGAAACCATTACATATTTTAGAAATGTATAATTTTATAAAAATATAAGTTAATACTATGTATAATTTGAACCTCTTCTAAAAAATATATATAATTTGAATTGTATAATTAATGTAATTATTTTTAATTGTATCTAAGCATGTGCACGGGGCTACATACTAATGAAAATATAAAGTTGTGATTTACAACAATTTTTGTTGTTGGCTTTATTCCATGACAAAAGTGTTGTAATTGTTTTAATTTGTTCTTTGTATTTTGTGGGATTTTATTGTATTGGGTTTAGTATTAAGTTGGTGAAGACTCAAGCTTAATTGAAGAATCAGTGCATTTCGCGACTAGCTCGCGAGAAGTTCGCAAGAAGGGTTCCCACGAAAAGGGCATGTGAGAAGCACATGACTAGAAGCTGAAGAGTCATGCCAGGATGTTGTTTTCGCGAATGTCTCGCAGGTAAGGCCAAGTGGCGACGCCACGTTTAGGCCAGGGTGCCCCCAGAAACACCCTGACCTGAAAAAAAAAATTTATATATATAATAATTAAAAAAAAATTATTTGTTTACTCTTAAAAAAAAATTAGGAACACCCTCAACCAATGTTATTGATTCCGTGCAGTTCCGGCCGAGATGTGGATTTTGGCTGGTATTGGTTTTGTATCTGACACAGAAGAGAAAAGAAAAAAAAAAAGTGAAGAAGTGGTTGTGACGAGAACGTAGAGGGTAAGATAAAGAAAAAGTAGAAATAAGATGAGAATATAAGAGACTTACGGTAAAGATCTGGAACATTCAAACGAAGAAGACGAAGACTATAAGAAGAGAAGACAAACCAACAGTCTAAACTCCTTTAGAAGAGATGAATCTTAAAAAAATAAAATAAAATAATCGTAAGATCAGCAAACGTGTTACTAAGCCTAAATAGTTTCAAGTTTCAATGTATTGGTTTCCAATATCTAGAGTAGAACGCTAAAGGCTGTTTTTTTTATTATTTAAAAAAAAATAGTGAGTGGTTGATAAGGTGCTGGTAACTTAACAATACTTATCCAAGAGTAATATTTCTACTGTTTCTAGAATATATATATATATATATATATATATATATATGAAGTAAAGGATTCTTTTTGTAGATACAAGAGGTGCTTTGACTTTCATATTTATTCTACATTTGTACTGTTTACAACTATTTGTGAATTTTATTTATAAAAAATTTATAAATAAATATTTTAATCCAATTTTATTTAAATATTAAATTTAATTCATTATTTTATATAATAGTAATAATATATATATATATATATATATTATTTTAAGGAACTCCGAACTACTCTAAAACGGTACATCGAAATAGGGCGGTACCAAAATGGCCCACTCAACTTTTAATTACATTATACATATTAATATTAATTATACACATGACAAATTATAGAAGACAATTAATAAACAAATTAAACAACTAAATTATGTTAGGCTAAACAATAAAGAAACAATACATTATAAAAGACAAACAAATTAAATTATGTTAAGCTAAACAATAATTAATAATTTTATAATTAATGAAACAACAATATAACAAATTATAGTTTATAAAAGACAAACAAATTAATGAAACTACTAAACAACAATAATTAATAATTTTATTAATATTTCAAATGAACTTATAGTTTATTATTTATTCTTTTACTAGAATTATGGACAAATATTTGATAAGAAAACTACGTAGAAGGTAATTGTAAATTTTATGTATTTGCATGTTTTTTTATTGTTGTTGTTGTAAATATACAAATTTTTCTTTTTATTAGATTGTGTAATTTATGCTTATTAAGGAACACCCTGAAAAAAATTCCTGGAGTCGCCACTAGTAAGGCCTTCCCGCGAAATAGTCGCAAAACATTCTGCCTGGAGGATTTTAATGTGTGACTTTCTTACCCTTCACCCATACTATATATACCCTCATTGCCCACAAATGTAAATGAAGCCATTCAGAGAGAAAAACTCTAGATAGGTTTTCTACAACACACACACACCCATCTTTTAGAGAGAGAGCTACTCATTCTTAGTGAGAAATCATTGTAGCCTCTTCTCCCTCCCTCTCCCATTGTCATACCTTGAGAGGAGATTTGTATCCGAACACAACCTACATCTATTCAGAGTGTAGAGAGTGTTTTGGAGCTCGGGAAGTTTTGGGGATTTGCCAAAAGAAGCCGGTGAGGCTTGGTGGATGCAATCGGGCGTATTGCGGGATCCCAAAAACTAGACAAGACACGGTTCCGAGAAGTCTTGTTGGAGTAGTAGCTTGGAGGGCTTAGGTACATCGGGTAGATTAGACTTGGAGGGTCTTTTACTAACCCATGTATCCTAACTGATTGTCTAGTAGATCAATTACCGCTTGGAGGGTGGCGGAGAGGTTTTTTACCTAGTTCTTCGGTTTCCTCTTCGATAACATATCGGCGTATTATCTTGTATTTGCATCCTTCTTCCCTACTCTTTTACATTCCATTTTACTGCTGTGTTGTCATGAATATGGATTAAAGTAGCTTGCTTGTTTATCCGCTCGCATTTACACTATTCCGCACTTAGTATTAAGTTAGTGTAAAATCAATCGAGCCGTAACTTTAATTTAGGGGTCTAAACAGCTCTTGTGTTTTCAACACATTTTCGAGCTTTTAAAAAATAATACGATAAAAGCTCACCTCTAAATCTCCATCCTTCTTAACCTTTTTCCCTTGAACTCCAAGTTTATCTGTCCAAATATAGCACTCCAAGTTTATCTGTCCAAATATAGCATCGTAAGCAATTTCAGATTTATTTGGGAAGATAAGCAATGTTTTTGATGTACCTTGATTAACTGCAATAACTTCCTTGTTGCTTAGTAATTCAAATGTCATATTGTCCATTGATCGAATATCGCATCCAATCAATAAAGGAGCCTATAAACATGAACAAAACACTGGTTTGATCAACTGTATATTTTAAAAACTGACATTCTAATTTAACATGTGGTATATGAATGATATCAAAAAATTTTAGTAATATTTGCCAGACTACCTTAGCTAACGCCCATATACTGAAATGTGCACGGTACTCCTCTGTTGTCATTCCTCCATTTCCAACTTCAAGCATATCAGGATCTGAAACCAATTAGTTAGTTGGAAAACTGACTGACCATTTATTATTCAAAAACTAACACCATCATAAGTTACTTTTACTTTTTGAAGCCAAGGGGCTACGTGGTACCACCTCGATCAATTGAAAATGGAGGGCTTACACAACTCATAATTTCTTATTTATCATAAGAGAAACAAACAATCCTCTGAATTATTTATTATTACTCGAATAATAGAGGATTTATGTCAAAATTTTGGGTAATGCATATGGAAATGATAGAGAACAAAATCAACGACTGTAATTATGATGTCGCCTAGATTGACATATGCGTGCATGTCCTTTTTCCTTCCATAGCTGACAACACACACACATATATAAAAGTCATATTAAACCACTTAATATTTTTTATTGGATTTAAATTTTGACTAATCTACTGTTGGTACATAATCTTCAAATATTCTTTATGCTTACAAAATTTTAAGATATTCAAAGATTAATAACTATGTCATCAATCAAATATTTAAAGTTCAAATTTTTATTGTTTAAAATTATACATAAAAAATAGGTTTATAGATTAAATAGTAAATAAATAAAGTTTAGTACCATTCCATCTTCCTGGTCCAGCATAAGATGCCCATTTGTCGTTTTGATCTGCACAAGATATCATGCTGAAAAACGCATGTAAAAATACTTTTCTTAGATTGAATCATGAGAATATATAACAAGGAACTTATTTCATTATTTTCAAATTTTGTGGCAAAATTTGAAAATTGAAGCTGAAATTGTACCATAGCTACAAGCATATTTGGATGAGTTTATTCTAGCTTATTTAACTTACATTTCAATTTTAATAGTTTCACTTTTTTTTGGAAGCACATACAGTACTATGTTTATTTAGTATTTACCATATGTTATGATAGCATTGGAAATACTAGAACTTGAGTTGATGCTATGCTTACCATTTGAAATGTTCTTATATTGTAGAATGAATACACTCAATTAAAATTGAAATAGAGGAAAACCTATTTTGTGTAAATGTTTTATATTAAAAAATAAAACACTAGTAACAAATCTATTGAATCAAAGTTACATCTTAAACTATGATATATTGACTAACATTTGGCTTGCAAAAATTATATGAAGTGGCACTTTCTTATCTTACCTCTCCCAGCTATCCTGAATATCTCCTGTCGTTCTCCAACTATTTCCGATACTTGCAGCCCAAGTCGCAGGGTCTTCTTGTCCCCTGAAGTTGGAAACAAATTTAATAAATAAAAAAATAAAATAAATAAAAAAGTGTCACCGTCGACTACACATTAATATTCACTGCAATATATATTCAACCCAAAAAAAAAAAAAAAAAAAAAAAAATTCTACCAATTACAAAACCATGATCTGTCCTATGTTCTGCAAAACAATGTTATGGAAATCATGTAATGTTATATAAATAGCAAAAATTGCTTGATGTAATGTAAACATCACTATGTAACTGACCATTCACATAGAGAGAAGAAGATGGGTCTTCCAGAATTCAGTAAAGCTTTGCTCATTTTTGGGTACCTATTACACATTATAAGCAAGTATGATTAAAGCTATAAAGATTATGCAAAGGAAAAATGGGACTTTCCTAAAACTGCAATGCTTTACATATGTTTAGTCCATAATAATACTATAATGTTATTCTTGCAAAAGAATTTAGTTTTATAGATTTTTGGATTCCTAACCATGGGCCCCTAGTTCTTGTTCAAATCATATAAATTCGAATTTCATAATATGAAATTCTTCAAAATATTCAAAATAACAACAGAAGCTTGTATATTTTGAAGCAATACCTTTCCTTTGGGCTTGTGCCATCATTATAACAGTTATCATACTTCAAGTAGTCAACCCCCTGTGTATAGGATAAATTATGAATTAGCCTAATGAAATTGTTTGTAGAAGTTATTTTTTTATTATTTTTTTATATATATAATTTGATAGTTGGAAAATGGAGATTTAAACACTAACGTCTCGGTTGGAAACACCAAAAAGTCACCATTAGAAGATTCAAAGCTAAAAGCTAAATGTTAATAACTAGGGCAATACTTAAGAATCAGTACATTTAAAAAGGAATTAATCTTACCCAGGAAGCAAAAGTATTTGCATCTTGTTCCTCATAACCTAGTGATCCGGGCATTTGTCTACTGCATGTCTCATTTCTACATATATATTGATAAACACTGGCTGATAATATATAGATTGTGGAGATGAACGAAATTTTTGGTACTTAAAATTATTATACATTACTACATTGTTAATTAAATAAATAAAAAAAAAAAATTGATTCACGAAATCATTACCCAGCATCAGAATAGATCCCAAGTTTCAACCCTTTACTATGGACATAATCTGCTAATGCCTTTATTCCAGAGGGAAACGTCGAAGCCTTAGATAACAAATTTCCCTGCCAGAATTAATATTTTGTTAAAAAAGATTGACAGAATTTATGAAATGTTATTTAACTACTTTGAACTAATAAATTATTGAAGCTTAAAATTTTTACTCTCGAAGTTTTTTGTACTTTGATAGAAGTACAATTAATTATACCAATAAAATAGAATGTGACCCTTTAAAGACAAATAAACTAATAATTTAAAGGAAAATGGGTAACGGTGCAGCACATATACCTTAGAGTCTCTATTGAGTTGAGCCCAGCAATCATCTAAAAAATGTTTAAAATACCCCCCGGAGAAACGATTAGCTAATTCTGAAACGATAATGTTAATTTAATTATAACAACTACTCAACGCAGCTGCTTATTAATTACCTAGATTTATATACTCATATCCCAGTGCTGCAAGTCCGGTTGACACCATTGCATCCGCTGTAATAATGGAATAAAACATATAATGCATGTTCAATTTTTTTTTTTTAATTATAAAAAAAAACCTATTCAAAATTTTTTTTTCCCCAAAAAATTTGGTAGTTATAATGGGATAGGAAATTTGAATCGTGAACATCTCTGTTGAGTTGCGTTGAGCTACAACTCTTGTGAATACATATTCGAATTTAGTTCCTTTGTAGTTCGTACAAATGTTTATGATAGACAATGTGATTACCTGTTTCCCTGATCAATTCCTCTTGGATGTGGCAGGTAAAGTGATTCCAACTATTCCATCTGATGAAAACTCAATATTGTAGTCAAATTTAAGATCAAACTTAAAATTTGATTACAAATATAAATATGAACGACAGAAGATGCATTTTTTCCACGATTCTTATTTAACATGAACAAGAAAAGAATTTCACACAAAGAACTATACTAGATTGATCACACTGCATTTCAAAAGAAAAAAAAAAGTTGATCACATTGCCAAGTATAAATCAATTTAAGAAGGTTACGCACTCGTCAAGAGCCTTGTATCTCAATTGACACCTTCCAATCTCAAGTAGCATAGTAATGTATATATTTCTAACTATCTCAACAAAAACAAAAACAAAATAAGACAAGACAAAGAAAAAATGTTAAGCTCTCTGTTTTAAGCTCACTATTAACACTACTTTTATTATGAATCATAATAGACTATATCAAAAATTAAAATTAAAATGTCATGCTTTTATGCTTACTGCTTTTCGTATGCTCTAGTATGAATTCGTGTAAATTCAAAATAATAATAATAATAATAATAACAATAAATCTTATTCTATCTATAAAATAAAATAAAATCTGGAGAAATATATTCTAGGGATCAAAAAAAATTTATTTTACTTATTTATTTTTGCTAAGTTAGTTGATCATTACGGACAATGTTAAATATTAAATAAATAAAAAATTTACAACTTGTTGAGATGACAAGTTGTAATTGTTGTAACATCTTTATCATGAGCCCACTATTAACATCAATTTTATTATAATAAATTACAAAATGTAACTTAACAATTTTGAAAACGAAATTATGAAATTCGTTGTGTTATTGGACTTATGGTAAGAATGAGTTTCGAAATTTGGGTTTACTTCCCTCTAGTGCAGTGGAGGAGACATTGACAAAATATCTGTCCTAAAATGACTATAGCTTAAACCTCTAGTACAGAGCGTACAAGAGCAATGAACAAAAGCCTTTAAGCTCTTTAAGAATAATAAATAATAAATAAATAAATATTATTATTAAAAAAAAAAAAGGTGAAGAAAAAATAGTTATAGATCAATTATATATCACTACTATAAAAAGAGAGTTGTTAAAAAATCTTATGTATGGGACGTTCAGCGTCTAGACTCAGAACATAGATCTTGCCCTCTAATAATTATTATATGTTGGTGTTTCCTAAATAAATTAAAAACACCAGAGATGATGACGTGGGTGGCACTGGTACACCAGAAGAGAAGAGATCCTTATCTTCTTTTAGAAGAAGTAAAAGCAAATTAAGGCCAAAGTTGATCATCTGGCAATCTCCTTGTGACTTTGATTGTGAGATACCACTTGTGACTTTTTTTCTTTTTTTATGAAACAAAAAAGTTATATCACATGTGTGATTTTTATTTTTTTTAGAAACAAACTAACGTTTAAACATACACATCTAATTACATTCTCTCACTAAGCTCAAACAGTTTATTTATGTCATATGCCTGACTTGTTAGGCACTTCAACCACATATCACTTGCATAACTAAAAGCAAGTTCGGTACATGTCTTATTCCCATTTATTAATAAGATTAAATCATTTCTTTCCTGTATTGGAAATTCACATTTTGTCCGAAATTATTGTCCACATTTTTTTCATATTATATACGGCAGAAAAAATAAATGGATCACAGAAAATTATTAAAAGAAAATTAAAAATATTTCTTTAATTTTCAGAAAAGGATACATGTTTTAATATTCCTTTTATTTTCTAAACCTTATCTACTATTTTGTATTGCCACGTTAACTAACCCCACCAATATAACAACTATCATTATTGTCATCATCATCAGCACACCATTGTCACCACTTTATGTACCACTACCACCACTAGAACTACAGTCTCATCACCTCTTCTACTAACATGAAAAATTGATGATTTTTGGTTTAAGTTATATTGGAAAAAAGTTTTCTAAATCATTTTCTAAGCAACAATCACATGTAAAAAAAATTAAAAATCGTTTTCTCCAAGTAAATATTTTCCACCAACACGCATTAAAGGTGGAAAATTTGCGATTTTTTTCAATATGAAAAAGCGAACATTTTGTCACTTGACGGTAGGCATTGGGGCCTAGCCTCAAAATGTCTAACCTGAATTGCAATTAAATCTTAAATATCTCTTTTAAAAGTATTAAAAATTTCAACTAGTTGAATTATTATTATTATTATTATTATTATTTTTGCAAATGTGTCACATCTTAGCTCTTAAAAATAGTGAAAATTTGTTTATATAAAAAGAAAAAATGAACAATCTAAAGGACTTGGTATTTACTGCTCTAATAAAGATAGTCGTTACTGAAAGAGATATTAACTGCTTTAAATGAAGATAATTCTCACTAAGAGAGATGAGATCCTAGGCTTCAACGAATGCCGACAAGTAATATGAGCATCCCCAACACGTTATTGGATTCATCATGACAAAAAAAAAAAAAAAAAAAAATCATAGAGCTATATATGTTAGACTAGATATGTGACAACTAGATCCCTTATGTGCCCTCTTTAAATTCATATTATATTTGACCCCTCTTCAATTGTATATTAAATTTTATTTGATTAAATCGAATCATTTATATTTTGTATAATGATTGTATATACCATCCCTCTCAATAACCTCTCTCTAAAAAACCATTTTTTTTAAAAGACAAATTAGGATTTTAACTTATAAGTTAAAAACACTAATCAACATTTAAGCATGAATGATGAGAATTTTATTATGGAGTTAAACGAAAATATATTCAGTTCAGAAGACTCTAATCAAGTAGATGGATGGATCACATGGTCTTTTTTTAATAATCGGATCTAAATAAACTAGTTGGCTCATTGTGAGCCATGCATGCACTAGACTCTAGACATAAAAACATAATTAGGATCATTTTAAAGATAAATTTTCAACTAATTAATTAAGTTTTTGATCATTCCTAACCAAATTAAAGAGGAAGGGATAAGAAAGACCGAACATGATTTGATCATACAATTAATTACTTAAAAAGGAAACAACACGCGCGCGCATGATTAATTTAATCACCAAAAGCAGGATTGTCAACATAGAAAAAAGAAAGAAAGGGGGGGGGGGGGGGGGGGGGCTTACCCCATATAGGTGGCGTTGGAGCAAGTTCATTTGCCAGAAGCAGGGCCGGCTCAATGAATTCGGGGGCCTAGGCGAAAGCTTTAAACGGGGCCTTTTATTATATTTAATTATAAATTCATATATTTTTTTCAATTAAAATTTATTTTTCTTACTTTTTGAGAGGCAAAATTACTAATTAAATTTTTGCATTCAAGTTCCGCTAACATTTCTTTTTCAATTGATAATATAGCTAATCCATTTAATCTTTCTTGTGACATAGTTGATCTTAAATAGGATTTTATTAATTTTAATTTTGAAAAACTTATTTCTGCGGAAGCAACTGTAATAGGTATAGTTATCTGATTTCTTAAAAAAAAAACAAAAAACAAAAAACAAAAAACGTGTAAGACTAGACTATTCAGACTATTCAAAGCTCAAAAGGTGTAAGACTTCCCATCAAAAAAAAAGAAAAAAAGAAAAGGAAAATGGTGTAAAACTATTCAGCCTAAACGTGTCTCTTCTCTTTATCACTAATCACTTTATGGGTCTATTGAGTATTGACCATTCAGACCATTCATTTATTGAAAGAATCAAAAGGCTTCTTCTAGAGAAATCTAAAGGAACCAAACCAAAGGATGCATATAGCAAAGCCCACAGCCATAGCTGATGATGACCAGCCTCCACGTAATAATAAAGATATATAATAAGCAGCCATACCCAAAGATGAAATACAAAAGGAACAAAGAAAAAGAGAGAGATTAATTGGCAGTGCTTAAGATCGAAGAGCTTAATTTTGAATTGGATTCATAACAAGAAGTATTTATTTATAGTGAATTAATAAGAAGGAATACTAGATTTGTCCCACCCACACAGCTCAGCTGGACAACGGCTTTCTCAAAGTCATTTGTTGTTTTATTAATTTTTGCTAATTTTGTTGTTTTATTAATTAGTTTCAGTCGGATAATATATATATATATATTATTAGTTGGGAGATTTAAAATTTAATATATAAATGCCTCATCTGATTCTTTGTGTCACATATTTCCATATATATGAACTTAAGAAGTTTGTACGTTTTTTTTTTTTTTTTTAATGGTAAATGATTTCATTAGAAGTCATTGTTTTATTTTATTGATGAACATTAGAGTCATTGTGGAGTAGTGATGAAAAGGATTTCAATTCTTGGCGTATGATTTTGTCGCTATCTCTAGGCCATGTTGATCAAACGTGATCATTCATTGTCCTCATCGACCTACTACCATATGGCAGCTGTTTTCTCTTTAACTCATCATCTTTTCTATTTCAATACACTTCTTTAATTGTCCTCCTTGGAATTACTTGATTGTGGTGTTAGTGTTTGAGCTAGCAAGGGTAATAATTGGAGATTGCCCAGATGTTTTTTACTCTTTTTTTTTTTTTTTTTTCGGTCAGGAATATTGTTTGTTTAGATAAGTTAGGATATATTTAATGAGTTTTATTATTCACTTGTTTTCGTTTTTCAAGTCAGGTTCCGATAACTTTTTTTTTTTTGAATGAATGGTAGAAAATTTTATTAACCAAAACTGATCTTATACAGGTAATGCCAAACTGAATTGTTTGGGTTTGGGGGGATTCTGTCAACATCTCAGAAATATCCCCATTGGATTTCAATACAAGAAACCAGCTCTAACCCTTGAGTGGTGTTACTTATATATTACCCCTGCCCTACTGCCATGAGAGCTTGGTCCTCCGTTATCAGACTTGTGGCTCTCTCCAAGATAGACCGTGGCTCAAGTTGAATGTGCTCAAAGTAAAACTTGTTTCTTGAGTTCCATATGGCCCATGTTGTGGCTGCCCATCTGTCCATGTCCTCACCTTCCAACACATACTATAAACTAGGAAGCACGGGTGCGTTTCGGGACTCGGGTGCGGGTGCGGGTGCGGGTGCGGGACTCGGCAATTTTTGAAAAAGGTGGGTGCGGGTGCGGCGGGACTCGGCGATTAAAAAATTATTAAAAATATATTTATTTATATTTTTAATATATTGCTAAGCACACTTTTTCACATTATATAAACATAATGAGTATCTAAACAATCATCAGCACACCTATCATTATTTACTAACAAGTGCAACAAGTCACTGCTAAAATTTCATAATAAGTAGAATAACAAACTAAGATTCACAAATACACACACAAACAAGCACACAAACACAACAGAGAGGGACAAAATCGGGTTAAAAAACAAGCACACAAACACAACAAACACAGCACAGAGAAGAGAGAAATAGAGACTAAAAGGGTAGCAAAGAGAAGAGAGAGCAAACCTGAAGGAGAGAACACGGCAGAGAGGGAAAGGCCGGAGGCGGAGAGCACAGAGAGAAAGAGAGATGAGGGACGGAGTGAAAGGGTGTGTTTTGGACAAATGAGAGTGCGTGAGTGTCTGAGGTATTTTTAGGTTTAGTTCAAACGGTGCGTTTCGCACCGTTTTTTTTTTTTTTTTTTTTTTTTTTTTTTTTAAATTTTGGCCTGAACCGGAAATTTCGGGTTCGGCCGATACGGCCCGATTCGCGCCGCGTCGGCGATGCCACGTGGCCGGACGCGGCCCGACGCGGCACGGACTTGCGGTCAGCGGCGTCCCTGCCGCGTCGCCGCTTCCGGCCGAGTCCGACTCCGGTGCGGCTCCTCTAGAGCCGCGTCGGTGCTTCACAGACTATAAATGTTTAAAGAGGAGGAAGAAATCCTCAGTCTCATTGCTACACTTCTAGATTCGGCCCTTGATCAATGCCCAAACATTTCTTGCAAATGGGCACGACCAAAGTAAATGCGCCACGGTATCAGGTTCACTTCTACAAAATTCACATGTTGCTTCGATTTGTATCTTCTTCCTACGTAGATTGTCCCTTGTTGGCAGACAATTATTGCATGCTCTCCATAGAAATGTCCGAATCTTTGGTGGGACTTTGAGTTTCCAGATTTTCCCCCAAGTTGCACTATGGGCTCGGGCCAATGAATGCTCTGGCCTTTCTGATGTCTTCAGTCGTAGGGCTATTTGATAGGCTGATTTCACAGTGAAACTGTGGGTCTTATTTGCAGTCCATATCAGGGAGTCTTGTGAGTCTAGCTAATTGAGGGGGGTGGCTAGAATTTCTGTGCAAGTTCTTGGGGTGAAGGTAGCAGCTATTTTACCTCGGTCCCATTGTCTTGTACTTGGATCTATCAAGTCACACATCTTCATATCTCCCATGGGCTCATGTAGGAAGATTGGTGTGTTTGGTAACCATTTATGTGACACTACCCCAATCTGTTTGCCATCACCTACCCGCCAAGATGAGCCTTCCCATATCACATTCCTTGCTGCCAGGAGAGACTGCCAGACATAAGATGAGTTTGACCCCAATTCTGCCATCAAGAAGCTACAGTTTGGGAAATACCGTGCCTTGTACACCCTATAGAATAGTGAGTGATCTTGGTGGATGAGTTTTCATGCTTGCTTGGCTAGCATTGCCAAAGTGAATGTTGAAATGTCTCTAAAGCCCATTCTTCCCATTTTCTTTTGTGTACACAATTTTTGCCAATTTATTCAATGGACCTTCCTCTCATCCTTCCTTTTACCCCACCAATAGTTGGCCAAAGCGAGTTGATCTTGTCACATATGGCCTTGGGTAGTTTAAATAGACACATGGAGTAAGTTGGAATGGCTTGGGCTACGGTCTTGATCAAAATCTCTCTACTTGCCTTTGAAATAAGCTTCTCTTTCCACCACATTACCCTTTTAGTTATTTTTTCTTGAAGCTCTTTAAAGGTGTTTACCTTGGATTTTCCACTTGCCATTGGTAACCCAAGGTATTTCTCCCCATTGGACATAATTCTAGCACCGCATTTGTTGGATAGCTCTTCTCACCTCTGGTTTGGTATTTGTGCTAAAGAACAAGAATGTTTTTTGTCTATTAATTGCTTGGCCTGGAGCTACTTCATAAGTTTCCAAAATGTACTATCTTTGGTATTCCTCAACAGTTGCCCGGCAGAATAGGAGGTTATCATCAGCAAACAAGAGATGGGAGATACATACCCCATGTTGGCTAGAGTTTATACCTCTTAGTGAGTGTTCCTCTTTAGCTTTTCTTATCATGGCAGATAGACCTTCAGCACAAAACAGGAACAAATATGGAGAGAGTGTGTCTCCTAGTCTAAGACCCTTTGATGGAAAGATGAAGCCATGTGGTTCCCCATTGATTAGGACTGAATATGATGCAGTGGTGACTGTCTCCATTGCCAACTTCACCCACCTAGTGTCGAAGCCCAGTTTAAGCATCATTTGTCGCAAAAAGCCCCATTCCACCCTATCATTTGTTGCAAAAAGCCCCATTGACCCATTTTTCTATTTCTTCTGTTTCTCATCCTGTGTAACAACTCATATGCAACAGTAGTATTGTCAATAATGAGCCGGTTAGGTACAAAAGCACTTTGGGCATCAGATATCACTAGGGGGAGTACATGTTTCAATCTATTGGCTAGTACTTTCGACACCACTCTTGAGATCACATTTGCAAACTTGTAGGCCTAAAATCAGACATGTATTTTGCCTCATTATTTTTTGGGATTAATACAATATGAGTACAATTCATTTTATGCAACATATGTCCAGAATTTAAAATTGAAAGAACTGCAGTTGTGACATCATGATTGACTATGTGTCACAAGTTTTGAAAAAAATCAGGGGACATATCATCCGGTCAGGGAGATTTTGATTGGTGCATCTAGAATAGGGCTTGCTTCACTTCCTCTGGGCTATACCTTTGGAGTAAGGTATTGTTCATTTCTGGGGTGACAAGGTGATCTACAGAGTTTAAGACACTACTATAATCTGTTGGGTTGGATGTTGTGAACAGATCTTGAAAGTATTGCTTTGCTGTTTCTACTATTTGATCATCAGATGTGCACCATTCCTCAGATTAGGAAGTGGTACCAGAGATGTGATTTTTCCTATGATGGTGGCTGGCTCTTTGATGGAAGAACTTTGTATTTTTATCACCCGCTGGTAACCATATGGATCGAGATCTCTGCCACCATAAAATTTCATCTTGGTTGAGCAAAGTATTAATCTCACGTTTTAGTGTTCTGATTGCTTGCAAATTTTCTAGATTATTTTGTATGGACAAGTCCTCCAATGCCAACTGCTTTGCCTATAATTGTCTCTTAAAATTCCAAAAAATATTCCGACTCCATTGCACCAATTCAAGCTTGCACCTTTTAATTTTTTCAAAGAGACGAAACATAGGCTGCCAGCAACATTTTCGACTGCCTATGCTCCTCAGATCTCCCCCTCACAATCTATATGATATGCCCATTTCTCTTCAAACCTTGTAGGAGTTTTCTTCTTTCCACCAATCTGATTCGGTTGAGACAAAGTGATGAAAATCGGATTGTGGTCTGAGTATGAAGATTGGATAAGTGTGACCTTTGCGTGTAGGAAAAGTTTTGACCATTCGATGTTGCACAAGCCCTATCCAACCGTTCTTGAACAAATGCATCCCCTGGCCATCCATTGTTCCATGTAAAAATATTGCCCTGAAAGCCCAAATCTACCAAACCACAATGGAGGAGAGCTGACCAAAATTCCATCATAGGTTGATGTTGTTTCGGCAAGCATCCTTGCTTCTCGGAGGAGTGTAGGATCTCATTGAAGTCACCGTAGCATAACCATGGGAGTGTGCTTCGTGTATGAAGATGTTTAAGAAGTTGCCAAGATTCCGATAACTTAATAATAAATAACAATCATGGTTTTAAAAACCGGTATGGTTAAAGAACCGGAATAGAAAGTGGTATTCGATTTTATGGTTGGATCGATGATCGAACCGATGATGTCATAAATAATTAATTAATAATTATAAATATAAATAAATAAATTTATAAATAATATTTTAACTAAAAAATTAAATTAAATAACAGTAAAACATTAAACCTTAACTTTAATTTATAAGAAATGATATGTCCACAATATTTTCACAACATTTTTACAACAAATCCTAGTGTTACGGGTTGTTATTGTCAAGGAAAAAAACTAATTTTAGTGTTAAATTCAAATTTGAACTAATAACAACTAACTATCTATGATTTGTTGTGAAAATATTATAAAAATGTTGTGAACATAGCATCTCTCTTAATTTATATATTAGACAGCGAACCTCAAGCCCACTGCAAAAATTATTCTAGTTATTCTTTCATTTTTCAAATAACAAAAAGTCACCCGTGAGTGACAATATCATGCCCACTTGATATTTCTTTTCCACCACATATCCTACCTTTACAAGTTGATACTCCACCTACCGCATATTTTGAAATCTTACATCCACACCTTGGTTAATTAAAAGCTCTGTACTAGTTTTTTCTTTTACTTTTCTCTAATTTTTCATCACTTAAAGCCTTTAATACTCTCTCTCTCTTTCTCATCGATATATGCGCATCAGTGCATGTGCAAGTCTACAAGAACAGCAAGAAAAGCTCTTAAACTGAAGCGGACAAATTGTACTTGCGTCTCTTTGGTTTGGGCTTCCTTAGTTCCTCGGTTCTTTTCAACTGTGTCAACTCATAAATAGTAAATCTGATGTTTTTGGTGTCAATGTGGGTGTTTTAGGCTTCACAACTTTAGACTTAACAGCATCTTCAAAGTCAAAATCTCTCTTCTTCTTAAATCTGAAACAAAATCTCTTATCTTTTTTTATTTTTTGTCAAAAACAGTGTTAATGAACAAAGTAGCTTAAAACCAGTTTAACCGTACTAGTTTTCGGTTTTCCGGTTAAACCGGCAGTTTTTTTGGTTTCTCTGTTATTTTCTTAACTTCCGATTTTTAATAATAACCGGACCATAACAATACATAAACTCAATTGAGTAGACATCTAGTGGCGGAGCCAAGAATTTATTTTTGGGGGGAAATTAAAAAAAAAATGTATAAAATCTAAAATAGTAATGTACAATACTTCATAACTCAATATGTGCTATAAAGAACAACTAAATGCATGTTAATTTTTTTTGGAAGTGCTACATACATGTTAATATAGTAGTATATACTGTATATTTTAATCAAACTAATCAAGTACATTTATAAATTATAATGCCATATGGTATATTATATATTGATTATTATAATAAAAAATAATATATTATAAGGTGTGAGAGATCGGGAAAACTCAGCCCTCAAAAAAGAGGGTTTAGGTATCGTCACCCTCTTTTTTGAGAATTATATGGAGTCACCACTTATTTTATAAGTAAAATAAGAAAACTATACAAAAGAATACAAGAGGTTTTGAATAATATACATTTTCATTAATTTGAAATAAATACAACTTGATAGAAGGAACTATACATGACTTTGTTTCCTAGTTAAAATCTAGTAAAAAAAGAATTGACAAGGCCTTGTTTCCTAGTTACAATCTATCTAAAGAAAATAAGGCACTCTTCTATGAACCAAAGATCTCAAATTCGGGGGCTAGGTTACAAGATGGGAAGGTGTTAGGCACCCATCTTGTCCAGACAAAGTTTGGTACTCTAGACTTTTAAATGACCATAAAAAATAACATGCAAATTTTAGTGTCAATATGCCTAGATCTATGGTTGGTTAATATGAAAAATACTAGATCTATTGCATTTATGCAAGGAGAAATCACATCTGAATTTTATTTATAGGAAAGGATTTTTTTAAGAGAAGTTTCAAATCTATTAACAAGCAAAATGAATTTTTGATAAAAAAAAATAATTCAGATATGATTTTTAAAAAAATAAAAAGGAATGGATTGTTAAAAAGAGTTTCCAAATCTGATTTCTTAATTAAAGAACAAAATGAATCTCCAAAATGAAAATGAAAATTTGATTGTTTAATTAAAAAACAGAATGGATTTTAAGAGAAATTACAGATCTGATTTTTCAAAATAAGAAAGATTGAATTTTTAAAATAAAATTTCAGATTTGACTTTTGTGTTTTAGAAAACAGAAGAAGTTTTAAAAATAAATTCAGATCTGATTTTTGACTTAGAAAACAACAGAGATTTTGAAAAATAAATTCAAATCTGATTTTTTATTTAGAAAACAATAGAGATTTTGAAAAATAAATTCAGATCTGGTTTTTGTTTTAGACAAAGAATGGAGTTTTGAAAATAGATTTCAGATCTGAATTTGTTTTTAGAAAAAGAATGGAGTTTTGATTTAAAACTTCAGATCTGAATTTTGATTTAGTCAAAGAATGGAGTTTTGATTTACAACTTCAAATCTGATTTTTGATTTAGTCAAAGAATGGAGTCAAAGAATGGAGTTTTGATATAAAACTTCATATCTGATTTTTGTTTTAGACAAAGAATGGAGTTTTGAAAACAGATTTTAGATCTGATTTTTGTTTTTAGAAAAAGAATGGAGTTTTGAAAAAAGGTTTCAGATCTGATTTTTGTTTTTGGAAAAAGAATGGAGTTTTGATTTAAAACTTCAGATTTGATTTTTTTTTTTTTTTAGACAAAGATTGGAGTTTTGACTTAAAACTTCAGATCTGATTTTTGTTTTAGTTTACATAAAGCTACAGATCTAGGATATAACAATATACATTACATAACTACATGAACAAAACACATGCACATAAATAGACATTTATAATATATTCACTAGAGAGAAAAAAAAAAGAAAAAAAAAGGAAAGAACATGTTAGAAAAAGCATGGAGAATTGAATTAGTTTCATAAACATGTAAATAAAAAGATAGAAAGTTACCTGCATCAATGCATCAATGAATTTTACAAGGGAATGGGGAAATCACTTTAGAGATAAAGAGAGGGTGAGTCTCTCTAAGTCCTAAGTAAATTATACTTAACATAAAAGAAATTCTTAAAGTTGAACTTCTAGAATTTCTTTGACGTTAAGAGTAAAGAAGTGCTGAATTCTAATTTTAATTATGTATTTATAGAGGTGTTGTTCTTAAAAAACAAGCTAGGGTTGCTTAGAAAATCAGCAGACCCAAGTTAGGTCGAATTTTATCCCTAAAAAATCGAATCTGATGTGTTTTAATCTAATATAAAAATTTCTGGGCCGAGCCTCGAACTTGTGCCAATTGGCACTGTGGAAGTGTCAATCGGCACTTACCACGTGCCGATCGGCACTCCTAGAGTGCCGATAGTCACTCTTGGGTACTCGGCCCAATTTCCTCTTTTAGCTCGGTTTTTACTCTTTTTTAGGGATTTCCTAAGTCGAGAATTGCACTTGGACGTATTTTAAAATTGTATTCTAAAATAAATCCATCTTAATTTGATAATTAGGTCCTTAAAACAATAATTATCTGAAAGATAATTATTTAAAAAAAAAAAAACTTAATTATCAACAACTCCCTTATTATTTGATTATCTATTTTATTCCTATGCAACCAAGCATATTTTTTATCAAATCCATCAGCCAATCACATAAATTACTTAATTAATTTTAATTGTTTACCAATCAGAATTAATTTCAATTAATCATACCTGATTAGCTTCACCCACATAAAATGCATACAGACCATGAAAACTTGATCTTGTAATATCTTTCAATCCGACGGTCTAATTTGGGAATCGGGCATGTGACCGCGATCATCAGAGTCTCGAGATCATTTTTATGATATGTGATGAATGATTTGATGCATGAAATGCAATTATGATTTTTGCATGTTCAGCATGATCATTTCAGTCATCCTTCAAGATTAAATTATGGGTGCAAAATTAAGTGTCCATAGTGTTGGATAATCTGGTTTTGTATCTCATACAAAACACACAGCGGAAGCAACAAACATGGATCTATTTTATTCATGATTGATAACATGCACTATGTAAATTTCAGAATTTAAGAACAGGATAGCGTACCTTGATGTGATAAAATTAAAAAAAAAATTATAAGTACTTGGGAACACTTTTAATCTTCACTGCAATTCCACTTTATGCCCAAGAAGACAGTCTTTCAATCAGTTTCCAAGGGAAAATAATCGAGCAGTTTCACTCACACATACACATCATTTCACAATGATGTCTCTCTTAAAAAAAAAATGTATGTTTCTCTCTTTATAACTAACTGATTATCTAATTAAACTGGCCTATTTGGCCTTTCCAATTGGGCTTTAGTGTGTGGCTTGGAGTGGGACCAAAAGGGACTAATAAGACACTAACTCTAATGGGCCTTGGGCTTTTCTGTCAACTCTTGACAAGTCCAAAGTTGTCATTAATTATATTTAATGCCACTATATAAATATAATTGCACTCTAGGCCTTATTAATAAATTATATCCTAATACTTTATTATACATGTTCCTTTATAAAATATTCGTAGTAGTACAAAGTCATAAACATAGACTGCCACTTTGAAGATTACTACATCTTAATCCTTGAGTACCCGGTTTAATCCTTTAAAGTTATTCATTATATATTTATGAAATCTAATTTTATAAATATATACTTTAGTAATTTCTTACCAAAGTGGTTAGGCCCAACTCTCTGAATAACTGAACTCATTAAACTTATCTCAAGGAAATATTTTATATCTCCGTTAAGAGATTATGAATTCCATCTTCAGAATATATGTTCCATCAATACCAAATATGGCTGCCCAACATACTGAGGTTTTGACCATTACTTTAGATCTACTCCTGATATATCAAAGCAACTTAAACTCCATGATCAGGTCCATTATTCTCTCAGGATTAAAAGTTCATATAAATAGAAGTCGTGAGATTTATTATTCATTTGACAGTCGTTAGGAGAATAATAAATCTCACAGTGGTCCAGTTCAATATGTCTTAACTCTTAAAACATATTAACATATCAACTAGAAGTCTCCATTTCCATGATCAAGACAAATCATCTTAGTTGATATGTTATAATCTTCGCAGATGAAATACCCAATTTCATCACCGACTACAAACTATAATTCTAAGTTTACAAAGAACTTGTGATTTATATCTTCTGTGACTTTTCACATAAATCACATACTATGCATCTCATGGACTATATGATAATGTCCGAATATTCATATTACCATTATTTTAGATAATAATAAAACAACTTTATTAATCACAACATTAAGTCATACATAATGTCATATATAATAACGTACATAGCATCTACAATAGGATTTAAGGGCACTAATTCTAACATACAGAATGCCCCTCATTGATAGAGCTTGAAAAACGAATGTCAATGTAAAACAAAGACATTAATTTTGGCAACCATGATTTAATCGAGGTTGATTTTTCAAATATTTCCTAGCCCTAGAACCTAGAACCTTGGGACATAGAATTAGTGTTTTATTGTCTTAAAAAAAATGAGAAATGTGGGTATATAAACTGCTTGATGATTGATGAACCTAGGTAGAGGCTTGAATGCCAATTTTTGAGAACCATATCTACTCAATCTGAAATCTGCTATGATTGAGAACTGTATTTGCTCACTCTGGAATCTTGGGGTGACTAAGAACTTTATCTGCTTAACCTAGTGGGATGATTGAGAACTCTATCTGCTCAATCTAAAAATCTTGAAGCGACCGAGAACTATATCCACTCAATTTGAAAATCTAGAAGTGACCGAGAACTATATCGGCTTAATCTAGAAATCTGGAGGTGATTTAGAACTATATCCACTCAATTTGAAAATTTGGAGGTGACTGAGAACTATATCTACTCAATCTGAAAATCTAAAGGCGACTAAGAACTATATCCACTCAATTTGGAAAATCTGGAGGTGACTGAGAACTATATCCACTCAACCTGGAAATCTAGAGGTGGCTGAGAACCATATCTACTCAATCTGAAAAGTTGAAGACGATTAAGAACTATATCCGCTCAATCTGGAAATTTGGAGGCAACTGAGAACTATATCCGCTCAATCTAAAAAGGATGGCTGAGAACTATATCCACTTAATTTGGAAATTTGGAGGTGACTGAGAACTATATCCACTCAATTTAAAAATCTGGAGGCGACTGAGAACCATATCCACTCAATCTAAAAATCTAGAGGTGACCGAGAACTATATCCACTTAATCTAAAAATCTGGAGGCGATCGAGATTTATATTTGCTTAATCTGGAAATCTAGAGGCGACTGAGAACTATGTCTGCTCAATTTGGAAATTTGGAGGTGAATGAGAATTATATCCACTCAATCTGAAAATCTAGAGGTGACTAAGAACTATATCCACTCAATTTGAAAATCTAGAAGCCGACTGAGAACTATATCCATTCAATTCGAAAATTTGGAGGCAATGGAGAACTATATCCGCTCAATCTAGAAATATGGAGGTGACTGAGAACTATATCCACTCAATCTAGAAATCTGGAGGTGACTGAGAACTATATCCGCTAAATTTGGAAATTTGGAGGCGACTGAGAACAATATCTGTTCAATCTGAAAATCTAGAGGCAACTGAGAACTATATCTGCTCAATCTAAAAAAATGGAGGCGACCAAGAACTATATCCACTAAATCTGAAAATTTGGAAGCTGACTAAGAACTATATTCGCTCAATTTGGACCTTTCCTTTGATGATTTGTTTTTTAGAATAACTAGATGCGAGTGCTGAGGCCAACACATGGGCCTTGGAAGAAAGAATCCGAAATCTCGAATTTCAAGATAGGCGATAGAAACCTCAACCTTATATCGATCAAGAGCAAGAAGGGAACACGGAGGAGGGTTCTTCTAGAGGTGGGCCTAGAAGATCTTCCCGCCGGCAGACTCAAAGTCTGATTGATGCATGACTTGTATTTTTATTTTCCTACAAGAAACAAAATATCCCTTAGTCAGATAATTTTATTAATGCTTAACACTAGCTCTTTGACCTTTGACGACTTGGGTCTTGCAAGGATTTAAATGATGTAAAGTTGTGATTTACAACTATTTGTGTTGGCTTTAATTCCGTGCCAAATTTGATTGCAATTTTGTTTAATCTTTTGTACCATGTATTTTATGTGGGATTTCATTATAAGGGTTGTGTGTGAGAGAGAGTGTGAAGACTTAAGACTCATTGAAGATCAAAGCTGTTTTCACGGGTAGCTCATGAGAAGCCTTCCCATGAAGTGAAGCATGTGCTCAGTACATGACTGGAATGCAAAGAGTCATGACAAATGGTGATAGCTAGTTTTCACGAGTTTCTTGTAGGTAAGGCCTTCCCGCGAGATACCCACGAAATATTTTGTTTTGCCAATTTGTCATATCTGACACACTAGGTTTCTACCCACAATATGTATACCCACATTACCCACATATTGAGAGAAGTGCTTTTCAAAGAGAAAACCCTAATCATTACCCTTGAGAGTGAGAGATTGTCATACCTGCAATCTTCTACACATATCCAAATCCTTGAAAGGTTGATAGCCCAAACACTTACCACACCCGTCCTGAGAGTAAAGTGAGGTTTTGGTGCTACTGGAAAGCATTGGAAAAAGCCATTTGTTTGTTGGATGCAATTGGGCTGAATTGCGTGATCCGGGAAGCTAGAGAAGACAAGGCTTCATCAAGTCAGTTGGTAGCAGGAGCTTGGAGGGCTCAAGTACATGGGGTAGACTAGGCTTGGAGGGTCTTTTGTTATTTGTGTACTCCAAGTCATTCTCTAGTAGATCGATTTACCGCTTGGAGGACGGCGGAGAAGTTTTTCTCAAAGTTCTTCGATTTCTTCTTCGATAACACATCGGCGTGTTATCTTGTGTTTGCATTCTTCTTCCCTACTCTTTTAGCTTTCATTTTATTGCTTTGATTAGATGGATATGGCTTAGAGTAGTTATATTGTTTGTTCGCTCGCATTTATTCTATTCCGCATTTAGTTTAAGTTAGAGTAAAATCAACCGAGCCGTAATTTTAATTTGGGGGTCTAAACAGCTCTTTTGTTTTCACACAAATTCTTGCTTTCAAATGAGATAAGTTTAGAGTTCACTTGATGAAGCTTTGTAGCGCAACAATTTGAATTTATCTAACCAATCTTGACATGATTATTCTCACCTGAATGTGGCATAGAAGAATGCCCCTAGATTGGAAATTTATGCATGATGATTTTTTTTTTTACTAAAAAAAAGTTTCTTTTAGAAAAGGAGATAATTAATTTTTTATTTGATTTTTTAGAGAAAAGGGAATGAGGCATGGCCGAATGCCCCTAGTTTGGAAGATTGATGCATAATGTTGAAAATTTTGGATTTGATTGATTTAAAAAAAAAAACAAAAAACAAAAAATGATGGTGATGATGATTTTTTTTTTTTTAAAAAAAAAATGAATGAGGCATGGCCGAATGCCCCTAGTTTGACAATCAATGTGATTTTAAGAAGTTTCATTGCATGATAGCTTTTATTGGAGTGAAAACGGAGCCAAAATAGGACAAAAATGTGCCAAAGACATGAAATAAATCAAACACTAGACACTATCCAAATGGATACTTGTTATTAGGGTTTCCGAGATTTTAGGGTGTCTTTCCATATGAGGGAGATATAGGTGAGTATTAGGGTTTTTGTGCATAATGCACAAGATGTTTCCTTGTATGAGTATTTGTGAGGACCAAGCAAGGCCAAGTAGGACCCGTTGGCTTCTTCACTCTATCGGTTAGTAAGGGAGATGTGTCTGTTAGCTTTTGCAGTGGCGTCGTCCATTGAAAGCACCATTGGTTTATTAAGGGTACGTCACCTATATTATAGTCGTTCTGGAGCCTTCGTCATCTTTTGTGAATCTGACGGTCTCGTAGGTGTTGTCTGTTCTCCTAGCCAAGTTTATAAGTCTCAATTACTTTGTCAAAAATACCTCTATCAGACGTCGTGATTTTTTAGCTAGCTAGGATAATTAGAGATTGCCCAGTTTTTCTTTTTTCTTTTTTCTTTTTCATATGTTTTCAAGAATATCACTTGTTTAGTAAGGATGTATTTAATGAATTGTACTCACTCGTTTTAGTTTTCCAAATGATTAAACAAAAAAGTGGGTTCTAATTAGCTCAATTGATCTCCTTATCGCTAAGGCCTATATCATCACAATTGGTATCTTGTTTTCATGGTAAATAACAATAATAATGAAGTGGAAACCATAGGTTTCATATTTATTGAAAGTGTCCCAAGGTGTGGTTAATGAATGCCACCACATTTGCCAACCGAGTCACTTTCTTAGGAGCTACTCAATTTCGAACCATCTCAAACATAAGCCAGAGAATAATTGTTCAATTAAAGGTTAGAGTGGAGAAAAAAGTCTTCACCTAATTATAAGAACAAGAACCAACTTTGACCCTGAAAGATGCTAAAGCAATCCTAGCAAAATATTTTGAACCCTAAACCATTTTTTAATGGCTAAATCACTTTTGAGCTAAACTAATGATTAGTCGAAGTATAAGCGATTAACTAATTTCCATACAACAAGAACTAAGCTACACAAAGCATGTCATATATATAGCAATATGGAAAGAGGGTAAAAGCAAGAAAACGACAAGCCAAACACCAAGAAGTGTTTAGGATGAGGAAAACCCAAAATCTCCAGGTGGAAAAACCTTTCCCCCTACCACATCGTCAAAAATCTCCACTAAACAAGATAGGTGCAGTACAATAGATCACTATAAACCCTTCAAATCCATAAGCCTAACTGTACTTGAGCCCTCCAAGCTCTAGCTAGCAACCAACTTCATTGAGCCCTTTCTCTTTCTAGCTTACTGAAGAACCTCTATTGAAGCACCAATTGAAACACCAAAAAAAAAAAAGTGGCTTCTTAAATTTAAAAAAAACCTTCACTCAACTCACAAGGATTGTGTATGGATGAGATGAAGGAATACAAAATCTCAATCAAAGATTGAAAGAAATGGAAAAGAAATGATATTGTTGTTTTGCTCAAAACCAAAAGCTCTTTCTTTTCTTACAAGGGGTGGCCACTTGGATATTCAACTTGTGTTCTAGGGTTTGTTAAGACCCTTATCTAAAGACCTTGACATGGCATGGCTGGTTGCAAGATGGTTGCGACTTGCCTAGTCATCACTCTGATCTTAACATTTTGCCATGTGTCACTCGCAGGAAGTGCAGGTCGCAAGATGACTCTAAATTTAGCTTTCCAAACAAGTGATAAGGCTCAAGTACATCTACCCCAAATACAATTAAGTCTCAAAAAGATACATTAAAATGTAAATAAATCCATACAAATTTGTCATTGAATAATGCCAATTAACATAGACCTCTCAGACCCCTACATAGACGCCTAACTTAACTAGACATGAGTCTCGAGTTTTGTTACATGCTTGAAAAAGTGTTAGGTACTCAAGGCCACCTAATCTAGAGATCAAACTCCACTTGTATCACTAAGGCAATGTTTAAATAAAGATCTAACTAAGTTGGATCTCTCTTAGAGCACACAAGAAAAATAGAATTTAAATCATGCATATTTGCCACACAAATCTCACATTTGTGGTGGATGTGGATGCCCCAAAAAATCTCGGATTTCCTTTTGGGTGGTATCGCACATTGGGTCCATAGCGAAATGACTCTTTGTGTGTATGTGTTTCTAGGGTGAGGTGTGTGTGTGTGTGAGTCCCTTTTTCATATTTTTATTTTAGGAGTCGCCGCCAACCTTTGGTTTTGCATTAGATGTGATTGGTCACCTATGGATCTAATTCATTTTAAATTACCTAATTTACTAAACCAATTTTAAGGGTTTATCAATTAAGGTAAACCAAAAGTCTTGAACTAAAAATCTTGGACTTGGAAGTTCAGTTACTTGTGGGCAAGGTGTTAGACACCCCACACCGCCTATCCAAAGGATAGTATCACATTTTAATTTATTTCCAACGTTATTTTTTTAGTGAAGAAATAAAATACTTGACATTTTGTTTTTAAAAAAAGTTTTATTCAAACAATATACACATATACATGTGAGCATTTATTTATTTATAACGTAGCATGTGAATATTTATCTCAATAATTTATTTACAAACAAAATATGTGAAGTATATATATAATATATACAATAGCATGTGAATATTTATTTACTCTATAGTTAGCATGTGAATATTATATATATTACAACATAAAAAAGAATAAAAGAGATGAGGTAGGAAGAATAGCACACTGTGTTCATCCACCACATTTTCTCATTTTATCATGCAAAAAAGAACACAATAGAAGTACATTAGTGCTAAAAAGGGGAGGTGTTGTGTAAGCTTGATTGGTGCCTATGGGTTCAATGGGATTGAACCATAGGCACAAATCTCTAAAGATACAATCCTTAGAAAAAGTTTTAAACAACAATGTTAAAAAGAAAATGCATGAATTATTTTTTTTTTAAAATGCACATTTTGTAAAAATTGTTTTTCTTTACTTTTGAAAACTTTTTTTTTTTTAATTTATTTAAGGAAGGAAATTTTTCACAAAAGAGAAAAACTTTTAGAAGATTATTTTCATCCTTATTGGTAAAGAAGAATCTCCTTTGAATGAGCAAAATTTAAAGGTTTTTTTTTTTTTATTACAAAAAGGGTTTAATTATTTATTTATAAAAGGTTTTTGAAAAGAGTTTATTTAGAGAAAAGAGGTTTCAACTTTAAAATCCCATGATTTTATTTTGATGATAAAGTTTTAAAGAATGAAGTTTCGCTTTGAAAATGTTTCTTTTACTTGTAAAGAAAAAGGTAATTCCGAAAAGAAGGTTAGAGGAAAAGATTTTTGTTTTTAAAAAATCAGGTAAAGAAAAGTTTTCATGGGTTTTATTTTTGAGAACGAGAAAAGCTTAAAAAACGAAACCCCATGATTTTTATAGTAAAAAGAAAAGTTTAATAAGGAAAACATCTTTTGAACCATAAAGAACTTTGAGCAAAGAAAAGTTTCATGGGTTTTTTATTTCAAAAGTTTGGGTCCCAAAAATTCCATGATTTTTAGAGAGAATTTCCTCTTCTAGAAACTTTGCTCATTCAAAAGATTTATTTTTATTATTTTTTTAAAAGAATTTCCAACGTGGTAAAAGAAAATCATTTTGTTTTGAAAGATTTTTTTTTTAAGGAACTTTTTATTTTCAGGTTTTTGAAAGAAGAAGAAAAAAAGTTTTTTTTTTTTTTTAAAGCATTTTAAAATAAAGGGAAAAACTTTTTAAAAAAGGGTTTTAAGAAAAAGGCTTTTGTTTTTTAAAACAATTTTTGAAATGGAGTTAATTTTTTTTTTCTTTTTTTTTTAAAGAAAATTTTCTTTTGGAAAAGCACTTTAGATATTTGTTTTTTTACCCAAACTATTAATTTATGGCAACAACGTATATGGGAAAGAATAAAGAGCAACAATAATAAGCAAGTGCTATAAAGTAAAAGAAAAGTAATACAAGAAATAAAGTTGCTTGAAATTTAAATGATAAGGAAAAGTAATGTGCTAGAAATTTAAATGACAAGAAAAGTAATGGTGCTAGGAATATAAATGAAAAGAAAAAAAAAACTTGGAATTTAAATGACAAGAAAAGTATTGGAAAAATAGGTTTTTTTTTTTTTTTAGGGATTTCTTCTAAATAAGCTCTAATCTTGTTCAAGCCTTATCGTTCCTTTGCCAAAAAAGAAATGGGAGTTCAAAACCATCAACCATTCTTTAAGGCAACATTCCCATATTGTGCTTTAAACAAGGTTTAAAACCCATTTAGGAAAAATAGATAGAAAATCTTTTTAGGTGATGAGAGAGCAAAATATAATTATATATATATATATATATTTATGTAGGCATATATATAGAACAATAAAAATAAAAGAGTGTAGTAAATAAAGGGGATATGGAAGAACTAAAATGGGGAAGGATTTGCTGCAAACTAAGTTGTAGCAACTCCTGCAAAATACTTACATGTCAACACCTTAGAGAGACACCTGTCCAAGACTTTTGCTTAAATAAAACTTCTGTTAACCTACTTAAAAAGCAAAAGTCCTAGACATGTGTCTCTCTAAGGCGTTGACATATGTGCATTTTGCAAGAGTTGCTACAACTTAGTTTGCAGCAAATCTTTCCCCAAGTGTAAACGAGATAAAGGAATGGGAATGAACATAAATGTAAATGGGCAAAAATTATATAACAAAGTGAATAGATGCCTAGAAGAGATGAGAGTTCTTCCCCCTAAGGGTACTTCTCACATAATGTCTAGGTGAAGGTTCAATACCCATCTTGGAAACCCACAATAACATAGCAATAAACATTCACTAACAAATAAAATATGAACAAGGAAATAGAGAGATAAATATAAATAATAATACAAATAAAGGATTAGGAATTTAAAGCAAGATATTAAAGAAACAACAAGTAAAAGAGCATTTTCATATATGAAATGTATGATATTACAAAGGAAAAAAAAAAGGAGATGGAGGATGGGTATATCTATATGGAAGCTAACCTATCCCCATACAACTTACCGACTTACCCAAAAAGATTACAAAAAAGAGAGGGGTTGAAATTTTGGAAGAGGTTTCTTTAAGAAAAGAGAAAGAGAACTTTTTCAGATTTTTTCTAGTATTTTTTCTCTCTTCCTAAAAAAATAAAAATAAATAAAAAACTAGAAAATTTTGGACACCACCACATAGCTTCCTACTTGTTCTCTAAGTTTGGCTATTTTGTCATTTTCTTGGTTTCTAGTCCAATTTTTGTGCTATTGTTTGGAGGCCTTTTTGAGTTTCAATTTCTTTAAACTTGATGTCCCTGAAAAGCTCTAGATTTCTAGTTTCCAGAGGCTTTGACCATGAAAGATTTGGAGTTACAGTCGTCAAGATATCGCGTCCAAAAGGGAGGTGATGCAATGTAGGAAATTCTGACATTTTTATTGAAAATTTCATTTCTTCCAATCTGTAGCAGATATCGTCGAACCTTTTTTGTGAGAGGTAGTCGAGACATCATACTTAAATCTTGTTCAGATGGATCACTCCAATTTTTGCTCAATTGGTACAGTGTTTTGAGCGAAATTGGTCCAGAAATAGTCATTTTGACCTAAAAAAAAAGAGTGAAACATTTAATCAGGGTTTCGAAGTTTTATTGATATCTCATCCATTTTAGCTCTGATTTTGGCCCGTGAATTATCGTTTCAAAGGAAAAAATATGACCTATGAAATGATCTAAAATTCAGTCCAATTGGACACAGATAAAAAAGTCAACTTTTTTGCCATTTCCAATTAAGGTTTTTGGTCTCAATTCTTATCAGAAGAGTTTTAATTGTTGAAATTTTTTGATTCACCATCCAATCATATTGCATTTATTTATTACCCTTTTTTGGCTTCGAAACGCATGATTTGCACTTTTTTTTTTCTTGGATTTTTATCTTTGTTTTGACGCGTTAATCAAGGCCAAACAAAATAAGGTATCGACAGTGGAGTGTTTATTTCATTAAAAAAAATAAAGTAGAAGTTTGAGTATTTTACTCAATTCTTCACCCTCTTAATCGTTTTTTTTTTTTTTTATCACTTGTTTGTTCCTGATAAGTCAAAAATTTACGGTCATCATTAAGCGGAGATCATCACTAACCCAGAGAAGACGTTGCACATTTATTACGCTCATTGATGACCAAACATAACAGATGGAGCAACGGTCACAGAATGAGCTGTGAACTTCAGACAAAGATTTCGTAATGTACTAGCCATTGAGCATAAATGCAGCACATCATTGCCCATTAATGAGGCACACAACTATAAAAGAGAAGGTAACAGAAGTTAAAGGTACACACAAATACTCTACAAAATCACTCTCTACTCATTTTCTCTCTGGAATCCTTCTCCCTTACTGACTTAAGCATCAAAGGCAATTAGGCTGACACCACACCGGCATGTTACTCTTCCACCTAGTTTATTTTGCAGGTTTTCCTTCAACAGAGACAACCCCATTTATAGCATCGTCCATCAGCTACGACAAGGAGCTCAACTGTTGATATTTTGCATCATCAGTTCCTTTACTCATAATTTGAGCCCCATTTTATTGGTAAAAAAATGGGGCAATAGGAGTTATGCCTCAAGAATGTGGGATTGTGGTTCTTTTACTAATTTTCTTTTAAAATTTTATATTTAGATTTTTATGGCCATCAGGTGCATACACATGCTAACACTACATACTTAGCCTTGAGGTTGTATGCATGAATTGACCATGCATACTCAAACTAATTCTTTTTTTTTTTTTTTTTTGGCTTCTTGATTATTTTTATCTATTTGGCTAGGATCACCATTCTAGTGTTGAGTGAACAAATAAAAGTGCGAAAAAGTTTGTCCCCCGTAAGGGCTAAAGGATAATTACTTCTAAAAAATCACTTAATCATAAGAATTTCAAATCACTAAAGATAGAAGAATATGAAACTTGAGGAATTTAGAGGATCACCAACTATGTGGGAATTTTATGCCAAGAATTGGTCTCTCACAATGTGAGAATTTAAATTGAAGGGACCATTTGCTGTGTGAGAGCCTTTTTTTCAAGAAAATGCCACCAAAAAAAATTACGTTGCAATCACCCATGCAATGGAATTTGTGCTAAAAGGACCACTCACACATGAGAATTTATGTCTAGATTTTGTGTTATGGGCATTGAAGTTGAGTTCTAAGGGCATCTACCTAAGATTTGGTTTTACAGAGCTCTACAGGGTATCTTTTGAAAATAATCATTTTAGAGAGTTTTGAAAAAGGGTCACCCATTAAGAAAGCTTTTGAAAAATGGTCACCCATTAAGGGAACCTTTGAAGATATATTGAAAATAAATTTTTGAGATCAAGTAAAATTATTTAATGAACCACCCCATAAAAGGAATTTTATAAATTGAGTTGCCTACAAATTATGGTTTTAGAAGATGTGCCAATGATGGAAATGTGTGGATATCAACACTAGTCAAATTTTTGATATGATACTTACAATAAGGTTACAAGACTCACAAAAACTATGTGATTGAATACAAGGGAAATTTGATGAGTGTTGTGTGTAGGTGTGGTAATTGCAAAGATAACAAGAGTAATAATGAAATGAAGAAAGCATGAAATTTGAGTGATGGTGAGGTCAAGAAAGAAAGAGAGGAGACACAAAAAATGGCTATCCTAAATGGCATGGTAAAAGTGGGAATTTAACACTTGATTTATTATAGATAACTTCTGAAATACTCACTCATTTGAATATATCCTCCTTGTGGACTTCACATTGCCCCTTGCTTGATATGGTTTTCTCTCTCTCTCTCTCTCTCTCTCCTTTTCACCCTAACTTTTACTTAAGCCACTCTTGCATATTTTCGACCTAATGAGTATTTAATTTCCATTTATTATTTGTTTTCACTTTCCTTAGCCACCCTTGCAATTTTTCAGCCTAGCGATCTTTTTTTTAGGCTCTAACTTTTGCCTAGACTTTCCTTGCAACTTTTTAGCCTAGTAGTCTTCTTTTACATAAGACATATAACTTAAATGACAAGCGATGAGTAATGCTTTACATATTCTCTAAAAATATTATTGATATAAAATTTTAATAAATGAATTTTTGTTATGCCCCTTGATTTGACGTGATGGGCTGAGGCAATGTGGCTACACCTTGAAAGTTTGCCTATGTACCCAAGAGGGATCGAGCCAAACATGTTAGAAAATAGTTTTTGCTAATGTTAGAGCATTAGCATTCGGTTTCTAACAAATATTCCAGTTTACCATCTCAAAAATTACTTTATCTATTATACCATATCATTTTACAACACACACAACATCTCATCTTTTATATTTCATATCAACACTATTTATTTATTTATTCTGATGAGAATCAACAAGCATTCAAGGATCCATTGCATGTTCTAGTTAGGCCTATTACTAAAGCAAGATCCAAGAAGATCAAAGAAGCACTTAATGGGCTGATTCAAGATATTTGGGCTGATTTTAACGGAGGACATTCCAAGCTTGGCCGAAAGGAAGATATAGGCGTAATAAATTTAATCCAAGCTATTGAGGGCTAATCTGGCTTAATTGGGCGTGATTTATGCCGTGGATTAATGACTGATTGATTTTCCAACTCCATATCAGTTAATAGATATTTTTCCTAGTCTGGAGCATCTAGTTTTGGACCAGATCTACCTTAATTTTAGACTTTTGTTATTTAGAACGATTTTAGCTATTTTTCCTATTTTGGATCTGCTAATTTCAGACCAAATCAACTTTTATTTAGGGTTTTATTATTTAGTACGTTTTTTTATATTTTCTATTTCCAGTCATGTCATATAAATAGCATGCACTCATTGTAATAGAGATGATTATTGAATAAAAATCAGAAAAGGTGAGGCTTTGCTCTTCTTTTGGTTCTTCAAGAACTATGAACTTATCAGGGATTCTTCCTTGTGGCGTTCAAACTTTATACCTTTGGTTTGTGATTCAATTATAATCATTGGGCCAAGGTGCTACACTTATACCTTTGATTCGCGTTTCGATTATAAACGTTGGGTTAGGGTTTCTATCAAAAATCTGAATTTTAGTTTTCTTGGGCAAGTATTCTAATAATTTTGTTGGGTCTCAAAGCGTGTTGATTGAGGTTCGCATCATTTGGTATCAGAGCACAGGTTCTAAAATCAGTTTTCTTTCCCTTTATCTTTTGTTTCCTGTTATCATCCTGTCTTGTTCCTTTTATGTTCTTTATTCCTCGTTCTTATTTTGTGACGTGCACTAGGTTAAAATCATGCACCAAGCTCCCAGAGAGAAGAAAAAAAAAAAAAAAAAAAAAAAAAAAAAAAGACTTCAGAAAAGAAATAGAAAACAAAAACAAAAACAAAAACAAAAAAAAAAAAAATTGTTTGTAGTTTCAATTCTCTTAGACCAAAATATTATTTTCTTTGGTCCTCTTCCTTTGATTTAGTGTTTCTGTCATATTTTCTTGCCATTGGTATTAGTTAAAATACTACAAGTTGAATTTCTTGATCAAGTTTATTAGTTTAAGCAGAACTGAAAATGAGAAGCTACGAGTGGAAAAAGGTAAGAGAGTGTGAGACTAATATCGGGAAAAAGCCAATTTAAGAGTGAAACACAAGTGTGAGTGACATAATTTGAGTGTAAACACGTGAGGGAGTGTTGTGAGGAATTATTTTTAACATTTTTTTTGGTAGTTTCAAAATTATGTCTTCTAGGGGCGAAGCATCAAACAGAGGAGGGGAGGAGTCATCCATCATGTTGCAGGCTATGCAACAACAATTTGAACGTATGAACGTGGTGTTTAATGATATTCGAGATTGGATGGAAAGGCAAGATGCTGTTA